>RCUC01154324.1:0-25966 GCA_003697995.1 Taxidea taxus jeffersonii
CTTATTGGGGGTACGTGGCTGGCTCAGTCAGTGGCGTATGGGACTCTTGATCTCAGGGTCATGAGTTCAAGCCCCAGATTTGGTGTAGAGATGCCTTAAATAAATAAAACTTTAAAAAATAATATAAAATGGGACGCCTGGGTGGCTCAGTGGGTTAGGCCGCTGCCTTCAGCTCAGGTCATGATCCCAGGGTCCTGGGATCGAGTCCCGCATCGGGTTTCTTGCTCGGCAGGGAGCCTGCCTCTCTCTCCGTCTCTGCCTGCTTCTGTGCTTTCTCTCTCTCTCTCTCTTTCTGACAAATAAATAAATAAATAAAATCTTTTAAAAAATAAAAAATAATATAAAAAAGTGGGTTAAAGCCTCTGCCTTCGGCTCAGGTCATGGTTCTGGGGTCCTGGAATCGAGCCCCACATCAAGTTCTCTGTTCAGCGGGGAGCCTACTTCCCCTTCTCTCTCTCTGCCTGCCTCTCTGCCTACTTGTGATCTCTGTCAAGTAAATAAATAAAATATTTAAGAAATATATATATATATAAACAAAAAACCCCTAAACCATGTGCAAAAAATAAACAGAACAAAACAAAACCTGGAAAAAATTGTAGCAAATTTGACAATGTCATATAATAACAGGTTGATATATAAAAAGCTATTAAGATGAAATAGAACTCTGTATCCAACAATGTTGATGAGCAAACAGCTTGAAAGACAGATCACCAAGGAGTAATATGATGAAAAGATACTATGAGTCACTCAGTTCTAACTTCACCAGAAATCAAGATACCACCTTTTGCTGAGCAAACTAGCTGAAGTTAAAGAAAAATTAGTTTATCATCCATGCCTCAGTTTGTGATAAAACAAGGAACTACTGTATTTCTGGTGGCAGGGCGCCTGGGTGGCTTAGGCGGTGGTTAACCATCTGCCTTCTGATCAGGTCATGATTTGAGTCCTGGGATCCAGATCGAGCCTTGCTTCAGGGCTCCCTGCTCAGCGGGGAATCTGTTTCTCCCTCTCCCTCTGCCTCTCACCCCACTCTTGTGCTTGCTCTCTTTCTCTCAAATAAATAAATATTTAATATATATATTTCTGGTGGCGATATAAAATTGGTACGACCATTTTGTAATGCTGTTCGGCAATCATGTCAAGGATCTTGAAAGTGTTTGTGCTATTTTTGGTAATTTCACTTCCGGAATCTATTCTAAGGGAATAAACCTACATGAGGAAAAAAGGAATATAATACGCAGAAAGATATTTGTCCAAACATTACAGAGAGCTCTTTGGGGTCCATCACAGAAAATAAGGTAACAAGGAGGACCTCCTCGTTTGGGAAGTGTCACAGTAAGACACACACCTTGTGCCCCTCTGTGGCTTGAACACCTGCCACCATCAGAAGTCCACCTGTGAGGATGCCTGGATGGCTCAGTCGTTAAATGTCTGCCTTTGGCTTGGGTCATGATCCCAGGTTCCTGGGATCCAGCCCCACATCGGGCTCCCTGCTTGGTGGGAAGCCTGCTTCTCCCTCTCCGACTTTTCCCTCTCCCTCTCTCACTCTCTCTCTTTATCAAATAAATAAATAAAATCTTAAAAAAAAAAAAAAAAAAAAGACCACCCCTTGGGAAAAGTGGGATAACAACAAAGTGCCAATTTGGTTATAGGAAATACCACTGGTGCCATCGCCCGAGGCACCTAAAAATTGTACACCGCAGATTCAGGCCTGGATTCTGTGACGGAACAACACCACCTCAACCCAAGAGGGCAGCTGTTGCACTGTCCAGTTCATCTAGATTTCAACGATTAGTCACACAATAAATGTTCTGGTTTTAAAAAACAAACAAACAAACAAACAAACAAACCAAAAAACCCCTGCATTATATATATGGCTGCAAACCACCTAAATATTCAATGGTAGGAGAACACAAGAGAAATTACTCTATATTCAGTTGATGAATAAGACAGAGCACATACGAATCGGCATGAGTGACTCCCATACACACAATATTGAGAAGACAAAGCAAGTTGTAGAATATGTACTGTATGATACTAACTATGTAAAGTTTGAAATATGAAAATAAAACTACTTAGTGAGGGATACATACATATGTAGTAAAAGCATAAAGCAATGTGTGGACTGAATAGTTTCTTCCCTCAGATCTCACCGGAGAAGCTGCAGTTTTGGGGGAAGGGCTGGAGGGAAGAAAACTGGTATAGTTCTTTTTTTTTTCCTTCCATGTGAAATTCTGGATGACTTTGTGTTAAGTTTCAGATGTTGACAAAACTTCCACATATGTATTGGTAATCTTGGTAAGTCAATTTTAATAAGCAGATGAGAAGAAAGACAAAGTGAATATAAAAGAAAGCGCTGACCTTGTCTGTACTAAAATAATAAATTGCATTTTTTTGCCTCTCTGTTTCTTTCTTTCTTCCTTTCTTCCTTTCTTTCTTTCTTTCTTTCTTTCTTTCTTTCTTTCTTTCTTTCTTTCTTTCTTTCTTTCTTTCTTTCTTTCGATTTCATTTACCAAAGGTCTGGGTGGCTCAGTTCCTTAAGTGTCTGCCTTTGGCTCAGGTCATGATCCTAGGGTTCTGGGATCAAGTCTCACATCAGGGTCCCTGGTCAGCCGGGACACTGCTTCTCCCTCTGCCCCTCCCCCCTGCTTATGCATGTTCACGTGCTCTTTCTGTCTCTCAGAAAGAAATTAATTAAAAAATTTTTTAATTTACTTATTTTATTTATTTATTTTTAAAGATTTTATTTATTTATTTGTTAGAGAGAGAGAGCACAGGCAGACAAAGTGGCAGGCAGAGGCAGAGGGAGAAGCAGGCTTCCCTGCCAAGCAAGGAGCCCGATGTGGGACTCGATCCCAGGACGCTGGAATCATGACCTGAGCCGAAGGCAGCTGCTTAACCAACTGAGCCACCCAGGCGTCCCTAATTTACTTATTTTAGAGGGGAGGGGCAGAGAGAGAGAGACAGAGAAAGAATCTCAAGACAACTCCATGCCGGGCATTGAGTCTGAGGCAGGGCTCCATCCCACCACCCTGAGATCATGACTTGAGCTGAAACCATGAGTTGGACATTTAACCCACTGAGCCACACATGAATCCCTGTTTTACCTATTTCTAAACCTGTTTGTAACAAGGCTTAAAATGACTTGAGAAAGAGAGGGCAGTATTTCACAGTCTTAAGATTTTATTTATTTATTTGTTAGAGAGAGAGAGCAAGCACAGGCAGACAGAGAGGCAGGCAGAGGCAGAGGGAGAAGCAGGCTCCCTGCCGAGCAAGGAGCCCAATGTGGGACTTGATCCCAGGACCCTGGGATCATGACCTGAGCCGAAGGCAGCCGCTTAACCAACTGAGCCACCCAGGCGTCCCTCACAGTCTTGAAGATAATGAAACAATGGCAATTTTAAATTTAGTGTTGTCAGGGACACCATCAATTTGCATCATCTGCCCTTGGGGACCAGACAGCATCTTATTAAACTCTAAGGAAACAGTTCTATGGATGGGAGGGTGGCAAAAGAAATACAAAAATAGAAAATTCAATTAGAGAGCTTCTATGATATACGACATCTTCAAAAACCAACTTCAAACATCTAAATAGTGGAGAATGGTGTCACTTTTCATCTCATGAATATACTCCTTATTCTAACTGTGGCAAAAGTCAATGCTGGTAAGTGTCTACTTTCCTGTCTTTGTCAGACATTAGGGTCTATTGACAAGTATTTGAATCTTCTTCTTCTTTTATTTTTTTTAAGATTTTATTTATTTATTTGAGAGAGAGCATGAGAGGAGGAAGGTCAGAGGGAGAAGCAGAACTCCGTGCTGAGCAGGGAGCCTGATGTGGGACTCGATCCTGGGACTCCAGGACCATGACCAGAGCCGAAGGCAGTCGTTTAACCAAATGAGCCACCTGAACTCTGCATAGGGTCTTCCCTTGGGTATGTCATTTTTGCTCTTGCTCACAGTGTGGTCCACAGACCAGCAGCAACAGCGTCACCTTAGAAATTGTTAGAAAGGCAGAATCTCAGATCCTACCTCAGCCCTTCTGAATTATAATCTGTATTTTATACAGGGTCCCTACAGGACTCATATGCAAATTAAAATTTGGAAAGCACTGAGGTAGCCAATTAGGAAAATGAAATTTGACTTTAAAAGTCCCCTGGATTTTAGTTATTATTAGAAAGTAGTGATTCTTAGTCTTTATAGGGTTTTGGACTACTTGGAATGTGCTGGAAATTATGACATCGTCCCTCAGAAAAAAGGTACATATGAACTGGAACATGATATTTAGCATAAAATTTTTAGATGGATTCAAAAGTTTCAAGGTTAAAAGCTAGGGTCTTATTTTTCTTCTCTAACCTGGGGGAAAACTTTTCAGTAATTTGCATATGAATGGACTGAAAGACTAGGGCCTGAACACGACCTGAATAGTTGAAATGTTTGTGTGAGCCTGTGACTTTTGTATGAAGAAACAAAAGAACCTCAAAAGTATTTTTTCTAGAAACATAGTTACCAGCAATGATCGCATTTGTAGGTATTGGTGATTAATGTTTCTTCCTGGTGAGGAAATAAATTTAAACCTAAAAGAACTCGATTTTGTCTTAACTAAAATGAAGAGATTAGAGGCCACACTAGAATTTGAGAAGGAACCTTGAGAGAAAAGAATCCTGCTGGGGCGCCTGGGTGGTTCAGTGGTTAAAGCCTCTGCCTTGGGCTCAAGTCATGATCCCAGGTTCCTGGCTGCTTCCTCCTCTCTGACTACTTGTGATCTCTGTCTGTCAAATAAATAAATAAAATCTTAAAAAAAAAAAAAAAAGAAAGAAAAGAATCCTGCTTAATTCTCAAGCTCTCTGCTGGTTACTTTAATAGGATAAGAAAGAGAATTTAAGAGAATATTTACATTCCATGACCACAGGTGTAGGGTAAATAAAAAACACCGTTAAGGAGGAGAAAAAGTCTTACTCAGATTTAAATCTATGCAGAACCTGTCTCTTGTTAATGTTTGCTGAGAAGGAACAAAAGCTCAAGCAACTTTAAATCCGAACATGAAGTATCATGATAGCCATAAAGCACAATGGACTTTCCCCCTTACTTTTTACTGTGTCCTACTTTTAACAATCAGAGAAATGTGGTCCTTACTTCCAGAGGATTATTTCTCTAGCCAGTGGCACTTGGTTTCCTCTCAGTCTTTAAAATTGTGCATCTATAGCTCTGGTACAATATCCCTGTGTTTTACCCTTCTTTATTGCCATACATATACTAGAAAAATACATCCCATTTATAAGCTGATTTGCATCAGCAATATCTATTTCTGAGGATTATTCATGAATTACCCATAAATATTCAGAACAATGTTTCTGTGGCTCTTAATCTGTGCTATATTTGGCATAGGGTTTTGTTTCCTAAAAAAAATTTCCATTTCCTTTCTCCAGTTCAGCATAAGACTTACCCCAGTTTAAAGCTTGGCCATCCAATGTATTTGCAATCTCACTCAGATCAAATGGGGACACATGAAAGGTTCAGCAAGCTGTAAGAGCACTTATACAGAAACAGGGGTTTAACTCAAAATGGAAATTGCCCTGTATTGATTTTTTAAAATTATGTTAAGTGAACCAAAAAAGGTGCTCTGAATGTTTCATCACTGAAAATTCTTAGAAAGTATTTTCTTTAATGTTTTCTGGGAGCTATATTTTTGGAAACTGGTCCTTCGTATCCTCTTAGCCTTCTCTACTGAATTTTTTTTCTCTCTCCATTTTGCTGCCCCATACCACTTCTCCCAACACTGGCTCTGAATCTGCGTTTATCTTCCTCTTCCACCCACTGTTGTGCCCTGTTATTTTCCTCCGTCACCATGCAGCTAGAGGTTAAGCCAGATCAGAAACAAGAGGAAAAAGCTGGCAAGAGGCCACAGCTTGTTTAAAACAATCTACATTTAATGCAGTTCTCCGGCTCTGCCTAGAAAGTAACGTTCACTAATAAACAATTAGCAATCCAACTACTCTTTTTTTTAAAGATTTTATTTATTTATTTGACAGAGATCATAATTAAGCAGAGGCAGGTGGGGGGTGGGGTGGGGGTGGGAAGCAGGCTCCCTGCTGAGCAGAGAGCCTGCCTATGCTGGGCTCGATCCCAGGACCCTGAGATCATGACCTGAGCTAAAGGCAGAGGCTTAACCCACTGAGCCATCCAGACACCCCCAGCTACTCTAATAGTTTAGCTACAAGTGAAAGCATACCCTAGGGTCCCCCGGCTGTTACTTACACACCACTTTGGAACCAAAGATGTGCTCGGAGAAAAGAGCAACACAGATCTCTAGTTGTGTTTCTTGCTATCAGTGAGCTGTTCAGAGAGGATCATAAGTAACCTTGGCAAGTGAGCAGACCACAGGCAACATGGTAAAAGCAGGTCAAGTGTGCCTGGAACAGAAACCTCAACCCCTGGGACTCCAGAAAGTCCTTCTTAATAATTAACGCATTTCATGCATCTCATTTCTGTGTAGAATGCCCTCCATCCCTAGATGTTTTTTATAGTGTCTACTATGACTATTGTTACTGTTTAGGAAAACTACTAATTTGTATCTAATTTTTTTTCGGTGGAGGGGGCACTGTGGCAACAGGAAGGTCAAGAGGAGGGGCAGAGGGAGAGTGAGAAAGAGAATCTTGAGCAGGCCATGAAGCCCAGCAGGTATCTTTATAATCATAATTCTGAACTCTAGTTCTCACATCTTACTTATATCCATACTGATTAGGTCCCTGGCAGTCAGTACTACCTCTTGTTCTCTTTTTTGATGTGACTTTTTCTGTCTCATCATTCTTGCAGAAAGTGGTTGCCTTTCTTTCTTTTTCTTCCTTCCTTCCTTCTTTTCTTCCTTTCTTTCTTTCTTTCTTTCTTTCTTTCTTTCTTTCTTTCTTTCTTTCTTTCTTTCTTTCAGAACATCTCCCCCACCACCAAGATTTTATTTATTTGACAGAGAGAGAAGGGGAGGGAGAGAGTGCAAGCGGGGAGGGGGGAGTGGCAGGCCCCAGAGGGAGAGGGAGTGGGAGAAGCAAACTCACCCACTGAGACCACCCAGGTGCCCTGATCGCTTTTCTATTTGTAGAGTTGCAGCTATTTTCTTAGCTCCCTGGTTGAGTCCACAGGTGTTCAGAATCATTCCATTGCTATCTAGCTGAATTCCTAGGACCAGATGAAATTAAGGTCTCCTACCCCTCTGACATTTGGGACTATGATCCTCATTATTTGCTTTTAAACAATGAAATACTGGGATGCCTAGGTGGCTCAGTCGGTCAAGCATCTGCATTCAGTTCAGGTCATGATCCCAGGGTCCTGGGATTGAGTCCCACATTGGGCTCCTTGCTCAGTGGGGAAACTGCTTCTCCTTCTGCCTGCTGCTCCCCTTGCTTGGGCTCACTCCCTCTCAAGCTGTGACAAATAAATAAATAAAATATTTTAAAAAAAGAAATATTACACATGTGGTGGTGAGTTATATGTGATGGTCAGTTATATATGTCTATTTGGTTACTTCAATAAACGCTAACCTAGGTGTTGCTATAAAAGTATTTTGTAGGTGTGATTAAAATTCATAGTCCGTCACATTAAGCAATATCCTAGATACTCTGGAAGTGCCTCATCTTGTCGCCTGAAAGGCCTGAAGAGCAAACTGGGACTTCCAGGAAAGAGAAGAAATTCCACCTATGGATGGCAGCTTCAACCCGAACCAGAGAGTTCCAGCCTCCCCTTCCTAATGGCCTGCCTATGGAGTTTGGACTGGCCTAGCCAGTGCCCACAAGCCCTCCAATAAATCCCTTCACATATGTCCCTACTGGTTTTGTTTCTCTAGTTGAGAGCTGACTGATGCAATGTACTTTTTTCATTTTGCCTTTATAATTCAGCAGGACTGGCAATCACTCCAGGCCCACTGATACGGCTCCAGTTTGCTTGTTTAATGCCTGCATCCTGTTCTATGAGGTGGATGTACCACTACGCTTTGACTGTTTCCAGTTTTATGCGATTATGAAAAATGCTGCCTTAAACACCTTATATTGGCGACTCTCTTTGTTCTAGATAGAATTCCAGAATGGGGACTTCTGAGTGATACAATTATGTAAGATCTCCTATAATGTGTATATATATATAGACAAATTTAATTTTAATTGATGTTACTACTTTCCTTTCCATAAAGACTGGAACAATTCACCATGCTGCGGACATGATATAGAAGCACTCTCACAATCGATGCTCCCGTGCTGGCTGGCTCACTAGAACATGCAACTCGTGATCCTGGAGGCATGAATTCAAGCCCCATGTAGGGCATAGGAAATTATTTTACAAAAAATAATGCCTAGGGGTGCCTGGGTGGCTCAGTGGGTTAAAGCCTCTGCCTTTGGCTCAGGTCATGATCCCAGAGTCCTGGGATCGAGCCCTGCATTGGGCTCTCTGCTCAGCAGGGAGCCTTCCTCCCCCCCCCACCTGCCTCTTTGCCTACTTGTGATCTGTCTGTCAAATAAGTAAATAAAATCTTAAAAAAAAAAAAAAAAGTAAAATAAGATATACCTGGCTGGCTCGGTCAGAAGTGTGTGCAACTTTTAGTCTCTGGTTTTGAGTTCAAGCTCCATGGTGGGTGTGGAGATTACTTAAGTAGATAAAACTTAAAAAAAATAAAATTAACTTAAAATAAAATGCATGCACACACACACACAAATAAAAGTAAAATAAAATAAAATGCACGTGTTTAAAGTTTAAAGTGGGCAACTTAATAAGCTTTGCAACATGTTCATGAATTCATGAATCCATCACTGCAATCAAAGTGAACATACTCATCATTTTCCAAAGTTTCCTTTTGAACCTTTACTCCCCAAGGCTCCCCAAGCCTCCCAGACTCCCTGCCCCCCACCTCAACCACCCCCCGCAAGACAATCACTGATCTGCTTCCCATCACTATTAATTAATTTGTATTTTCTAGAATTTTATACAAGTGGAATCATGAAATATGTACTCTCTCTCTCTCTCTCTCTAGGATTGGCTTATTTTGCTTAGCACAATTACTTTTATATTAATTTCTGCTTTTTTTTTAGATTTTATTGATTTATTTGAGAAAGAGAGAGAGATCATGAACAGGGGCGAAAGGTAGAGGGAGAAGCAGGGAGCCTGATGCAGGAGTCAATCCCAGGACCCTGAGACCATAACCTGAGCCGAAGGCAGACACTTAACTAACTGAGCCACCCAGGTGCCCCTTAATTTATGCTTTTGCATGTATCGATAGTTTATTTCTTTTTCTTGTTGAATAGCACTCCATTGTATGGATATGCCACAGTATTTTTACCCATTGATCTGTTAACCAAAAGTCTTTCTTTTTTTTTTTTTTTTAAGATTTTATTTATTTATTTGACAGAAATAGATACAGTGAGAGAGAGAACACAAGCAGGGGATGTGGGAGAGGAGAAGCAGGCTCCCCACTGAGCAAGGACCCCCGGATGTGGAGCTCGATGCAGGGCTCAACCCGAGCACACTGGGATTATGACCGGAGTCAAAGGCAGACAATTGATGACTGAGCCACCCAAGCACCCCTCTTAAGAAAAATTCTATTCAGTGTTGTTTCTCATATGCAGGGCATTGTTTGAAAGTCGAGAGTAGGCTTTTCTACACATTTTACATTTGTTTATTACCTGTATCGGTTCTTGCATATACAGTAAACAGTGTGATTTGAGAGAAGGCTTTTCCACCCATAGTACGTTCCTAGGATCTCTCTCCTATATGAATGTTGTAACATTTCATGAGGGACAGCTTCTGCTGAAGATTTTTGCATGTGCACTGTATTTAGGTGTCTCTCAAAAATGAATTTTCATTTGCTATTGAATGTTTTCTCACCTTCCTTACATGAATAGGTTTATCTGCTGGTATGACTTCTCTATTGTCTAATGAGGCTTGACTTCTGAATAAAAGCATTCTCATACCTACTACATGCATAAGATTTCTTTTGTATGGATTATTTGATAAATAATGATGTTTCTCCTTTTGGGTGAAGATTTTCCACATTTATTACAATCATAGAGTTTGTTTCCAGTATGAATGTTTTGATCTTTAATGCAGTATTGCTTCTAGCTAAAGACACTCCCACATTGATTACATTCAGGGATTTCTTTCCAGTACAAATCTTCTCCGGCTCTGTGAGGATTTTTTTCACTACTGGAGTCTTTCTCACTTTCTTTATAGCCATAGGGTTTCTCTCCAGTACACCTTCTTTGGTCTCTGAAGAGTCTTAACCTTTGAAGAGAAGCATTTCCACATTCATAAGCTTTCTCTTTAGAATGATGAATATGAAGTTTTTCTATTACAGCTGAAGGATTTTCCACATTTATTGCTTTTATGGGATTTCCTCCCTCTATAGATTCTTAAATGTAAAGTGAGGGATGAGATTCGAGAAAACCCTTGGGAAAAAAAAGGGAGAACACTTGACTACATTCAGCACATGCATGAATGCACCGTCTCCAGTGTGTATCTTCTCATGATCTCTGAGTTATTGCTTCAGGCTAAAGGTTTTCCACATTCATTATATTTGGGAATTTTTTCTCCAGTATGATTTTTTTTTTAATGTGTAAGGAGATTTGCGTTGGCTGGAGGCTTTCCAATATCCCTTACATGCTGTAGTTTCTCTTTTAGATTATTCTCAGGTATCTGTTGACATTATATTCCTGAGAGAAGACTTTTCGTACAATGATTACATACATGAGATTACTATTGAGTGATCTTAAATGAGATTACTACAAATAAGTTGAACCATAGCATCCTCATCATATTTATAATAATTCTTGCTTACACAGCTTCCTTCACATCAAAATTTAAGTTATGGCCCAAATTTTTCAGGCTAAGTCACATTCATAAAGGTGTTTTCTTGAAATAACAATGTTTGATGGAAAGTACGTTTCCATTTCATACATTTCCTGCTTGTTACTGTGACTGTGTGTCAGGGGGAAAGATGCTACTTGACTTAAAGTCTTCATAATGCTTCTCTCCCTGCTTATTAAACTTCCCAGAAGCTGCTTCTGGACATCACCTCCCTTCTAGTTCATTGTCAACATCCATGACTCTGGCTGTTTGAACTGAAGACAGAACCCAGTTTCATGACTTAAGATCTCTGGTGGTCTGAGGCACCTGGCTGGCTCCGTCAGAAAGGCATACAACTCTTAACCTTGGGGTTGTAAGTTGAGTCCCACATTGTAGAGATTACTTAAATTCATAAAACTTTTTAAAAAAGTCTCTAGGAGTCTGGGTTACAAACAAAAGCAGATACCCCATAATAGCAACTTCTTTTGGAGTCATCTATTTTTTATTTTATTTTTTTAATTTAAATAATCTCTAAACCAAATGTGGGGCTTGAACTCATGACCCTGAGATCAAGATTTACATGCTCCACCAACTGAACTAGCCAGGGGTGCCTTTTTTTTTTTTTTTTAAGATTTATTTATTTATTTGGGGTACGGAGGAGCAAGGGAAGAGGGAGAGAAATCTTCAAGCAGACTCCCCACCACAGGGGCTTGATCCCAGGACCGTGGGATCATGACTTGAACCAAAATCAAGAGTTGGATGCTTAACCCACTGAGCCACCTAGGCGCCCCAGCCCCTATTTTTTTTCTTTTATTTTCTACTCCATAATAACTATTTAATTTTATATAAAAAAACATTAAAAATATTTTCCTGCTCAATTCCTTAGACTTTTCCTTTCAAATCTGAGAAATAAACAAACAAAAGTAAACCCGATACTGCTGCTATTTCATAAATGTTTATAATCCCCGGCATCCACATTCCAGTATGTACCTCACCCCAACACACAGTCTTATACCCACCCAGCTTCCCACTCGCTTTATACTCAGTTTCCAATGGCTGACATAACAGAGTAACACCAACTACTTAAAACGATGCTTTAAAAATGATAGGAATTTATTCTTTCACAGTTCTGAAGCCTAGATATCCAAAATAAAGCTGTGGGTAGGGCAATGCTCTCTCTGAAGACTTTAGGGAAGAATCCTTTTTTAAACTGTTGGCGGTTGCTGGAAGTCTTCGTTTTTTGTTTTTTTTTTTTTTTGCCTAAAGATACATCATAGTCTACTTTGCCTCTTTTAAAAAAATTATTTTTATTTTTAAGTAGTCCCTATACCCAGTGTGGGGCTTAAACTTACAACCCAATGATCAAGAGCCACATGCTCTACTGACTGAACCAGCCAGGTGCTCCTCTGCCTCTGTCTTTATGTATCTTTCCCTGGGCAATGTGCCTCTATTTTCTCTTCTTATAAGAACACGCATCATTATGTTAGGGCCCAACCTATGGAGTATGACATTATCTTAACTAATTATATCTGCAAAGACCCTATTTCCAAAATAAGATCTCTGTCACAGGTTCCAGATACGAACTTTGTAGGAGACTATCCAACACAATATAAATTTCACTTGGGTGGGGGGATGGGTTTGGGGGGGGGGTGGGCATTAAGAAGGGCATTTGATGTAATGAGCCCTGGGGGTTATATGAACTGATGAATCACTAAATTCTACCTCTGAAACTAATAATACACTATATGTTCATCAAAGTAAATCTTTTTTAAGATTTTATTTATTTATTTGACAGACAGAGATCACAAGTAGGCAGAAAAGCGGGCAGAGTGAAAGGGGGAAGCAGGCTCCCTGCTGAGCAGAGAGCCCAACTCTGGGCTCTATCCCAGGACCCTGGGATCATGACCTGAGCCAAAGGCAGAGGCTTTAACCCACTGACCCACCCAGGCACCCCCTAAAGTGAATTTTTTAAAAGATTTTATTTGAGGGGCAATCATGACTGAGCCACCCAGATACCCCCATTAATATGATTTTAAATAAAAATTTTAAAAATTTATTTAAATTTTTAATTTAAATGTTTTTATTTATTTAAATTTATTTAAATATAAATTTCAAACATTCAGTTACACTCACAGTCACCCACAACTGAACCCTGTTGGGTTTTTCTGAAACAAGAGTGAAGCTTGGGGTGCCTGAGTGGCTCAGTCGGTTAAGCATCTGCCTTCAGCTCAGGTCATGATCCAGGGGACCTGGAATAGAGCACCACATGGGACTCCCTGCTCTAGGGGAGCCTGCTTCTTTCTCTCCCTCTGCCTGCCCTTCACCCTGCTGGTGCTCACTCTCTTTCTCTCTCTCTCTCTCTCTGTCTAATAAATAAATAAATAGAATTGTTAAAAAAAAAAAAAAAAAGAGTAAGGATCTGAACAACTCTGACCTGATCACAAACTCCTTGATCCTTTCTCTGAAGTCCATCTAGTTCCGAATCAGTCATCCTCTCTCCTCACAGTGCAGACCTGAAGCCAAATGACTGGCTTTTTTGTTTTTTTGGACTATTATCTTGTTTTATTATTTTGAACTTAAAGAAAAGTTGCAAAAATAGTACAAGAATTACCATATACTTATCATGCAGGAGATATGTTAACATTTTAGTCACATGTAAATGGAATTTTTTTTCTTTTGCTGAAGCATTTGAGAATAAACTGCAGATACATTTCCCCTTCACCTGGTGTTTATTTCCTAAAAGTAAGAAAATACTTCTATATATCTACAATACAATGCTCAAAATCAAGAAATTCCCATTTATATGGTATTATTATCTAATCTACAAAGTTTATGGCAATGTGACCAATTGCTTCCTATACATGTAAAAAAAGTTTTTTCCTGGTTCAGGATTCAAATCTGGGACATTTAGTTGTTGTGTCCTTTTAGTTTCCTTTAGTCTGGAACGGTTCCTCAGACTTTGTTTTTCATGATATTAATATATATATATGTATATATACATATATATATATTTTTAAGTAGGCTCCATGCCCAATGTGGGCCTTGAACTCAAGACCTTGAGATCAAGAGTCACCTGCTCTACCGGTTAAACTAGCCATAGAGTTCCATGACATTAACATATCTAAGGTGAATACAGGCCAATTATCTTATAGAATGTCACTCAGTGTGGGTTTGCCTATTGTTTCCTTATAATCAGATTCAGGTTATTAATTTTTGGCAGCCATATTGCAGAAGTGAAGCTGTGTCTGTCAATGTATCCATTTCCTATTCCTGAGGATAGTAACTTTACTTTTTTTTTTCCCAAGTATTTTACTTATTTGAGAGAAAGAGAACACATAGGCAAGCATGAGGAGAGAGGCAGAGAGAGAAAGAAGCAGACTCCCCACTGAATAAGGAGCCCTATGTGGGACTTTGATCCCAGAACCCCGTGATCATGACCTGAGTCAAAGGTAGAACCTTAATCGACTGAGCCACTCAGGTACCCCCTGAGGATAGTAACTTTGATCATTATGATAGTATCTCCAAATTTCTCTGTTATATAGTTATCTTTTTTCCTTGTAATTATTAAGTGTCTTTTGTGGAGATATTTCAAGACTGTGTTGACATCATGCTATCAAATATTCATTTATTGGTTTCAGTCTACACCTATAATTCTTGTTTGAGAAATGTTAATAATTGTTTCGGGTGCTGTCAAATGACAGTTTTTCTTTTTCCAGCATTCCTTTTTCTTTTATTCATTTGATTTCCTCTATAATGATGAGCTTTCCCTTTTTACTCACTTTGTTGTTAACGTAAACTCCTCACTCTGTTGCCAGCTCTGTGATACTTTTAAGAAGGGTCTTTTACGAACTGCATATACAGCATTTCGGCTGTTTTTGTTGGCCTGACTTATCTGCTGCACTGTTGGCAACAGGTGTCAGTCTTCACCTCCCATTCTTTTTTTCAGGCAACTCCTGCTCTGTTTCCTAACCCTCTCCTGAAACTGCTGTTGACAATTTATCAGCTACTTCCATTCCATCTTTCCAGATCCACAGGTTATCTGGCTTATCTTTCTTTCTTAAAAATTTTTCTTTATTTGAGAGAGGGAGAGAAAACATGAGCAGGGAGAGGGGTAGAGGGAGAAGCAGGCTCCCCGCTGAGCAAGTAGCCCAGAGTGGGGCTTGATCCCAGGACCTTAGGATCATGACCTAAGCTGAAGGCAGATGCCCAACTCACTAGCCACCCAGGCATCCCTGACTTTATCTTTCTTTACCTCTCAGTAATAATTAGCTGCAGCTGACTACTACACCCTTCTTGAAACACTTCCTTCTTGAGGCTTCTCAGACACCATCTTCTGTTCTCCTGTTTTAATGGCCTTAACAAGCTCTTTTGTTGACTCTTCTTCCTTCCTTCATCTCTAAATTCAGCAACTCCCAAAGGCTAATCCTGGACCCTCTTGTCTTCTTCATACACATTCTCTCCCTCACCTAAGCCTTATCAGATGAACTTGTCTAATTAGACTTTATTTAACTTTGTGTGTGTGTGTGTGTTTTTAGTAGGTACTATGCCCAACATGGGGCTTGAACTCACAACCCCGAGATCAAGTCGCATGTTCCACCCACTAAGCCAGCCAAGCACTCCAACCTTATGTATTTAAATACAATTCATAGTCTGAATTTGTATCATATCCTGATAATTGTAATTGTAATCGTAAAGCCTGATAATCCTGAAATTGTATCATAGCCCTGATCTCTCCTTGAATGCTAACTGCCAGTATAGTATGTCCAATTGGATTTCTAAAATATATACTTCAAACTTAGCATGACCACAATGGAACACTTAATTTTCTTTTTTCTTTAAAAGATTTTATTTATTTATTTATTTGTCAGAGAGAGAGAGAGGGGGAGAACACAAGCAGGCAGAGCAGCAGGCAGAGGCAGAGAGAGAAGCAGCCTTCCTGCTGAGCAAAGAGCCCGATGTGGGACCAGATCCCAAGACCCTGGGATCATGACCTGAGCCAAAGGCAGCGGCTTAACCAACTGAGCCACCCAGGCATCCCGGAACACTTAATTTTCTAACCATTTCTCTCCCAGTCTTCCCAATTTCAGTGGAACCATCAACATTCACTTGATCACACGAGACTCCATTTTTCTTTCTTTTTTTTTTTTTTTAGTCTCAATTTTTCAAGTCATTCTCCATCATTCTCCTGTCATCACTAGAAACCCCCACTCCTTCCCATTATCTTATCTATTTGCAAGTTCTGTGGCTTTACCTCCAAAACATATCTGGTATCCACACACTTCTCTCCATTTACACTACTCCTATTTTAGTTAAGATCACCATTTCTTGCTTAGAGTATATTGCAACAGACTCCTAACTCCTTGTCTCTTTTTTCTCCCCCTCTCGCCCTACAAGATAAGCACCCTAGAGCAGCCAGGATCGTCTTAAAAAACAAAAAAAAATTATACTCCTGCTTAAAACGTCCAACTACTTTAAATTACACTTAAAACACAATAACAATTCTAATACCATAGCATTTAAAACCTTGTTTGATCTGGTTGTATGATCTTACTATCTCTTCAGGTTGTCTTGTATCACTATACTCCTTGCCCTATATTCTAGCAACTCAGGCTTTCTTACTGTTTTTAGTGTGAAAAAAAAAAATAGCACAAAAATCCCTGCCTTAATGGGCTTCCACTCTAAAAATGGCAAGATTTCATTCTTTTTTGTGACCAAGTAATATTCCTCTGTGTGTGTGTATCACATATTCTTTTTTTTTTTTTTAATTTATTTGACAGAGAGAGATCACAAGTAGGCAGAGAGTCAGGCAGAGAGAGAGAGAGAGAAGGAAGCAGACTCCCTGCTGAGCAGAGAGCCCCATGCCGGACTTGATCCCAGAACCCTGAGATTATGACCTGAGCCGAAAGCAGAGGCTTAACCCACTGAGCCACCCAGGTGCCCCTGTATCACATATTCTTTATCCCTTCATCAGTGGATGGACATTTGGGCTCTTAACATAATTTAGCTATTGTTGATAATGCTGCTATAAACATAGGTGTGCAGGTATCCCTCCAAGTCAGTATTTTGTATCCTTTGGGTAAATACCTAGTAGTGCAATTGCTGGGTCATAGGGTAGTTCTATTTCTAACTTTTTGAGGACCTGCCATACTGTTTTCCTCAGTGGCTGCACCAGTTTGCATTCCCACCAGCAGTACAAAAGGGTTCCCCTTTCTCCACATCCTCACCAGTATCTGTTGTTTCCTGTGTTGTTAATTTTAATGGCAGCTTTTTTTTTTTTTAAATTATTCAAGTCTTAAGTCTCAGGTCAAATGTTGGTATCTTAGAAGAGACTTCTTTGGGGACGCCTGGGTGACTCAGTTGGTTAAGCAGCTGCCTTTGGCTCAGGTCATGATCTCGGGGTCCTGAAATGGAGCCTCTTGGCAGGCTCCCTACTCAGTGGGAAGTCTGCTTCTCCCTCTCCTTCTGTTGCTCCCCCTGCTTGTGCTTTCTCGCTGTGTTCTCTCTTTCTCAAGTAAATAAATACGACCGTTAAAAAAAAAAGGGGTGCCTGGGTGGCTCAGTTGGTTAAGCATCTTCCTTGAGCTCAGGTCCTGATCCCAGCAGGGGGCCTGCTTCTCTCTCTTCTCCGTGACTGTGCTGTTATCATCTCTGTCTCTTTTTCAAATAAATAAAATCTTAAAAAAAACTTATTTGACACTCTGTTTAAGTTGCCAGCATTTCCCACACTTTGCATTTTCCTCCTTTACTTTTATTTATTTATTTTTTTAAGATTTTATTTATTTGAGGGGCACCCGGGTGGCTCAGTCAGTAAGTGTCTATCTTTGGCTCAGGTCATGATCCCTGGGTCCTGGGACAGAGCCTTCTTCTCCTTCTCCCCTTGGCTCCTCCCCCTGCTCAATCTCTCTCTCTCTCAAATAAATAAATAAGTGAATAAAAAGAAAAATCTTTTTTTTTTAAGATTTTATTTTTATTTGACAGAGATCACAAGTAGGCAGAGAGGCAGGCAGAGAGAGAGAGAAAGAGAGAGAGAGAGGAAGGGAAGCAGGCTCCCTGCTGAGCAGAGAGCCCGATGCGGGGCTCTATCCCAGGACTCTGGGATCATGACCTGAGCCAAAGGCAGAGGCTTTAACTCACTGAGCCACCCAGGTGCCCCAAAAGAAAAATCTTTAAAAAAGTTTATTTATTTGAGCGAGAGCTTGCAAGAGCCGGGGGAGGAGCAGTTGGGAGGGGGAGGGGAAGAGGGAGAGGGAAATGTGGGTTTGATCCCAGGACCCTGGGATACTGACCTAAGCCTAAGGCAGACTCTTAACAGACTGAGTCACCCAGGTACCCCTGCTTTACTTTCTTCATAGCACTTATCACCTGGAATTATCTCATTTTCTTCTGTTGCCTCTGCTACATACAGTACATATTCAATAAATACCAGTATACCAGAGGAGTGAATTTTACTGAGTATAAATTTAAAAATAAAAATTTGTATGAGGGACACCTGGAAGACTAAGTCAGTAGAGAGTGCACCTCTTGATCTCGGGGTCATGAGTTTGAGCCCCACGTTGGGTATAGAGATAACTTAAAAAAATATTAAAAAACTTATATGAAATGCATATGGCTGAGGCTCACTCAAGGCCTTCTGAATAAAAAAAACCCAAACCATCATTGGGGTGGTGTCCAACTGTAGTATGTGTGCTCCCTGAAGTTTCAGACCATTTCTCAGAGTCCATGAGCGTACCTTATACTCTGCAGCCCAGCTAGTCCCATTCCTCATGTCAATTTCCCCTTTTGGGTTCCTTGACATTTCTGGTCTAGCTGACCTCATTTGGGACCATCCTAATCCATCAGAGAGCATGATATGCCGAATCTCAAAATGGGGAACGTTTTCTCTAGAGGTCAAAGGATGTAGGAGTGGACCTGTCCAGCCTCTGGCATTGTTTGTGCAACCACGGGGCTAAAGGGGAACATTGGAATGACTTTCTTAACCAATATAGTCTTTCCTAAGGCAACTGACTTCCTTGTGCCTGTACATTCAGTGAAGTTACTTGCATGTGCCTCATTAGGTGTCCAATACATTGCCTTCTCAATTAAATTCAAGTGTTTATGCATCACCTAATTCTAAGTCCTGTGGCTTCTCCCTCCCTGTGGAGGAACAAGACGTGGTCTAGTTATCAAATTGCTTACTACAAGATAATCAACTGTCTTGAGTTTTAAAAACCCAATGTTCTCCTATTCTTTTCACTTTGTTTCCAGTTTCTTTAAATAAACAAAACAGTGAGCAGGACATTGTTGAATGGATTTCACGGATTCCCCTCCCCACCCTTGGCTGTTTTCTATTCTCAAGTCTTCTGCTTAGCTGGGCTTTCTTCCACTTTTTCTTGGTTAGCCAATTAGTTCAGCAGTTTTATCTCCTTTTATCATCATTAACACTTCCTTTTGTTTAAGTTGCAAGGTGGGAGGTATTTTTACTGTAAATCTCACTTAATCTTCAAAACAATGTAGCAAGGTAGACGTCTTGGATGGAAAAACTGCTCTCTGGAAAGGTCCAAAGGTTCAAGGTCTCTTCCAGATCTAGGTGCCATTCCTTTTAGGGGTGGCTATCTAGGGTTGGGGATCTTGCTCCAAAGCATTTCTGTGCACCTGGCTACCCTTTGGGAAGGGAATTTTACGGGATGGATGTAGAAACCTTAGGTTAAGAAATGAGTGACTGAGTCACTGGTTAATCATTGTTGAATAATGCTTTGTGTTTCTGGAAAAACCTTTCCTTTTTCAGAATGGGAAAATGGTCGAGGAGCGATGCCGTGATGCGCTCCAGGGTTTGGCAAGGATTGAGTACAGACACAGTCGCGGGGTCAGAGGTGGAGGCACCGTCAGTGGCAGGACGAGGGCGCGGCCGGAACACCCAGAAGCCTGCAACCCGAGGCCCAGGAAGGCGCGTGCGGACCGGCCGGGGCCCGCGCTGCTTTCGGGTTGGCGCGCAGCATCGGTTCAGCTGAGACTCCGCAGGCAGGTCGGCTTCAGGTGCAAATCTGTGAAGGCGCCAAGCCGGAGCACGCCCGTAAGCCGGCGGCGTGCTCGTCCCGCCACGTCCCTGGCTCGGCGTCTCAGGACACCGGGCCTCTCGGGTGTAGGGGGCTGGCTCCGGCCCCACGAGCACTCCATCCCTGCTACCCGGGCCACGGAGGCCGGCCGTTTCCCCACGTCTGCTGCCACGGGACCCTCGGGGCCGGCTTGACCCTGAATCCGAAGAGTCGGCTTTTCTGATTGGCTTAGAGTACAAACGCAGGCGAACGCTGCCTGAGACCGGCTCTTTGATTGGGTTTTGAATGAACAGCAGAGCACGAAATAAAGAGGCCTTCAGTCATTGGGCCATTGTGTGAATCTCCTTTTGGCTTTCTCTGCCGCCTGAATAAGCATCTCAGGATCTTCGTCATGAGTCTTAAATCTGGGCCTGTCAGTTCGCCTCAGCGTTACTCGTCTCTAGGCAGGGCATGGGGTTTACAGAGTTCAGCCAATCACATAACGTCGAGATCAGGTTGCCAGGCAGATTATGCTAATAAGGCCCCGCCTTTTATGCTGCTCCCACTCTGCGGCGGGAAGAACCACCTGGAGGTGGCGGGGGGGTTTGATTTCCATCACCCCTAGGGAGAGAGGATCGGGGACCCGCTGATCTTCCAGCTCCCCTCACCCAACGTCGTGTAAGTACCTAAAGGATTAAGGGAACCGGATAAGCCAGCGTCCAGAGTACCCCATCGACTGGGAGGGTGTTTCGTCTTTGCTTAGTCCCACCCAAAATGGCGCCAAGCTCTTTCCGCGTCTCAGAGCCCGGCCGGGGCCAACCGACCGCGGACCCGGGTGGGGGGGGAAACTGATGGTGGTGGTGGGGGGGAGAAATCCCGGCGGCACCGCCCGATGGTACAGTCCAGCCGGGGCTGGGACAAGGCACCTCACTCGGGGTGGGGGGTCAAACCATCTGCACCTTCTAAGGGGAAAGGGGCAAAGCCCCCTAAAGGAGCTCCTTCTGGCGCCGCGTTCAGCGATGGCTTCGGCGCCTCTTGGCCCTTGCCTTCCCCGCGCGCAGCCTCCCCCCTGCGACCCCCGAGTGGCTCGCACGCTCCGCCGGCCGCGCGCACCTCTCCTCCCCTGCCCGCGTTGGTTGGGCCGGGACGGCAGTTGGGCGCCCTGCGCGCTCCTGCCGCGGCGGTTGTGCGGGCGCTCGGGGTGCGGCGGGCGGTCTCCGCCGGCCGGGTACCCGGGGGAGGGGGGCGGCGCGGGGGTGGCGGCGCGGCCCGGGGCTCAGGGCCAGGCGGGCCCGCGCGATGGAGGGCTCCCTGGGATGGGGCGCCCTGCTTTGTCTCGTGAGGCCGCGCCACCCACTGCCATTGATTGCCTTTTCCCCCAGCCCCATATATACAAGTTGGCGTCCGCGGGACCCGGGGGGGGGGGGGGCCCGGCTTGGAGGGGCGTGGGGATGGCACGTTTGGGTCAGTCTTGGTAAACAGCGGCCCGGGGTGGGCAGGGCGGAGGCCGAGGCCAACCTGTGCTCGGTGTGGCGTGCAAAGGCGTGAGCCAGAGGCCCTTTGGGGCGGGTTGGTGGTGTATAGGTTCCAGGCGATTCTCAGCTTTCGTTAAGCATTTTTTAGTCAGTAGCCAGGTTTTAGGGACTCGACCAAGTGAAATGAACGCAGCGCTCTTTAATTTTGTGTGCGTGCGTGTTTACCCTTGCTTGGCGGATTTGTTGGATTTCAGTCAAATTTCAATCGATGTTTGTGTCTGCTTAAACACAGGGAGGGCTGGTTTTGGTGCTGTCATCCAGGATTAAGTGTGCGATGTGTCCATCCAGCTCAGCCGTGTGCCTCATTCTGCACCATCATCTGTTCAAATCTTGTCCCACAAAGTTTTAACCTCAACAGTACTTGCCTTCATTATTTTAAAACTAACAAAAGCACTCACGACTGTGTTGGGCCTCTTTGCACGACCCGTTCCTTTGTTATCACTCTACCTTTTGGGATAAGCTCTTTGAAGGCAGGAAGGTACCCTGTTTTTGGTACTCTTCTACCCACTCCGTCCCCAACACCATGGTAGTTTCCACGTTGATGAACCATTATTAACATGTTGCTCTAGAACTGAGAAAATTGCCTTTGTTGGGGGGCAAACCCACGTTTTAAAGCAGTGCTGATTGAATGTATGTTTAGAAGTAACTCCTACATTTACTTTTTTCATGAGTTGAGGTGAGATAGTTTTACCAAAGGGGCCGTTTTAAAGTGAATAATTTAGGGTTGCCTGGGTGGCTCAGTCTCTTAAGCCTCTGTCTGCCTTTGGCTCAGGTCGTGATACCAGGTGCTGGGATCCAGTCCCTCATTGAGCTCCTTGCTCAGTGGGGAGCTTGCTTCTCCCTCTGGGCTCCCTTTGCGTGTGCTCTCTCTGTGACAAGTAAATAAATAAAATATTTGAAAAAGAAAGTGGGGGCACCTGGGTGGCTCAGTGGGTTAAGCCTCTGCCTTCCGCTTGGGTCATGATTTCAGGGTCCTGGGGTCGAGCCCTGCATCGGGCTCTCTGCTTGGCAGAGAGCCTGCTTTCCCCTCTCACTCTCTGCCTGCCTCTCTGCCTACTTGTGATCTCTGTCAAATAAATAAAATCTTTAAAAAAAAAGTGAACAGTTTGTAGTAGATGTACATTTTAAAATTTTGGACCAAGACATTCCTACCTTGTGACTCTTCTTAACTGATTTATTCCTTGGCCATCACACTCTTGCCTCTTTGTATTGCAACGGTGCTTACCTGCTGTCTGTTTTCCTAAATGAATCATTTTTAGTTTCCTAATGTTTTGCAGCACAAGTATCAGTGTGCACATCATATATTGTACATGTGAATATAATCAAATATGTATGATAGATAAGGCAAAGTTCGTGTCATGCTTTTTGCTTAGAATATGGTGGTATAAGAGATAGCCTATCAATCCAATCCAATCCTAAATTAATTGGTACTGCCTCAGTTTCCACTTGTCTAAATTTATTTTTAACAATGATCCATGTTTTAAGAATGATACATGATCATTGTAGAAAATACAGAAACAGTATAAAATAAAAATTATCTAAAGTAATATTACCAGAGATAATCCTTGCTGATATTTTAGTGTGATTCAGATCTTGGTGTGAATGTGTGTGTTAAACATTTTTACAAACTTGGCATCATGATATTTGGTTTTTGTTTCTGGTTTTGTTTTTCATGTAGATGGGTACCCTCATGACTTCACTGATAACTGGGTACTGTCCGTAATTTCCCCCATTACTTGAGGGGGTTCATCATGACATCCTCTGAACCGAAAGAATTACAACATTTGACTCATTTTACTTTTTATTTTTTTAAAGATTATTTATTTATTTATTTGACAGACAGAGATCACAAGTAGGCAGAGAGGCAGGTGGAGAGAGAAGGGGAAGCAGGCTCCCTGCTGAGCAGAGAGCCTGATGCGGAGCTGATCCCAGGCAGGGGCTTTAACCCACTGAGCCACCCAGGCGCCCTGACTCATTTTACTTTTTTTTTTTTTTTAAGATTTTATTTATTTATTTGATAGAGATCACAAGTAGGCAGAGAGGCAGAGAGAGGAGGAAGCAGGCTGCCGCAGAGCAGAGAGCCAGATGCAGGGCTTGATCCCAAGACCCTAGGATCATGACCTGAGCTGAAGGCAGTGGCTTTAACCCACTGCGCCACCCAGGCGCCCCCTCATTTTACTTTTTAAAAACGTGTCCTGATGGGATAGGTTTCTGAGTAACAGGCTGAATTGATCAGAACTGAAAAATATTGAGCTATAACTATAGTTTCCTTAATTTTACATTTCAAGCACTAGTAAACACATCATGACTACATGCTTTCTTTTGGTAAAAGACAAACTATTAAACACGTTGTCATTGCAGTATTTGAATTGTTTAGTCAGAGTTTGTTTTAAAATTGAATGCTGATTCACTTTGACCTATGACCACCTACAATGCATAATCTTCCCCTGCCCCACCTCTTTCCCCAAAGAGCATCGACACACCCCTCCAACAATTTGTATGTTTTTTACAAGCAGAATTTACTGATGATTGTTTAAATTTATCATAGGTATTTTAGTAGATTAGCAAATGAGAATTTGGTCTGGTGTCCAGAAAGAGCCAGTGAGCTAAGAAAAAAGAAGTGTTTGCTATAAGCAAATCTTTGCAGAATGGTCCCTCTAGAATTCTCCTGGAGTACTGTGTAGGGGGAGGAAGGTGAGAGGGGAGCTGCTGACTTCATTGTTTTGGTCACTCTCCGTTGAAGCCTTCTTCTTCTAGCATTATACTGTTTACCTGATTTACTTGAATCACTGCTGAATCTGGTCTCTGTCCTTTTTTTGTTCTCAAGGCTACAACACTATTTCAAGATTTATGCGGAACATTGTGGACTGGTGCCTTCCCATTTTATTTCCTCCAGCTCCTTCTGTGACACTGATATTTCACTCTCAGTACTGAAACATTATTTCCATTCCCTTTCCCAGATCCTTCAGTGGTTTACACATTATCTGTGTAGGTTTTAAATTTGTTCAGGTTGTGGAAAGCATCTGGAAGTAGGTTTTGTTATGTTTTGTTTTTTGATAACTTTTAAATAGTTAGAAAATTCGTTGGTAGTAGTGGTGGTGGGGAGATGATGGATAATCTCAAATCACAATTATAGCAAGACTAGTTACAATGTGGAGAAAACAAACATTATAGAATCAATACTGTACAATATTTCAAGAACCCCAAGTAGATTGCTGGAAGGTCATTATCTGCTAAAATGGTCCATTATTGTTATTCATTTCCTAGGTGAACTCTTATTTCAACATTAGAATATTGGAGCTACATGCTCCTTTCTTGACCCATGTCTTGCACTTTCTAGGTTTCACTCAATGGTTGCAATCCACAGCCTTTTTACTATTGTGATCTTTAGAAAAGCTATCCCTTAGATCTGTGCAGTCCAAAATAGTAGCCAGTAGTCACATATGGCTATGGAGCACTTGAAATTTGGCCAGTGCTGTAGGTGTAAAATACTTTTATGCCAGATTTTGAGATTCAGTATGAAGAAACAATTGATAAAATGTTAATTATAAAGCTTATTTATTTATTGAAAAAGATTTTATTTATTTGTCAGAGAGAGAGAAAGAGCAAATGAGCACAAGCAGGGAGAGCAGCAGGCAGAGGGAGAAGCAGGCTCCCCTCCAAGCTGGGAGCCAGATGTGGGACTTGATTCCAGGACCCTGGGATAGTGACCTGAGCCGAAGGCAGCTGCTTAACTGACTGAGCCACCCAGGTGTCCCAGTTTATTTATTTTTAAGTGATCTCTATATCCAATGTTAGGCTCAAACTCATAACCCTGAGTTCAAGAGTCACATGTTATTCCCACTGAGCCAGCCAGGTGCTCTTAAGATATTGATTATATGTTGAAATGATAATATGTTACATATACTAGGTTAAATAAATATGTTATTTCAGTTTCACCTGTTTCAACTTTTAAAAAACAGGGGTACTGGAAGATTTAAAATACATATGTTTAAAATACATATTTAAAAATACATTACATATTGCATGATATTTCTGTTGAACTTGCAGTCTTAGGCTTAGTTTAATAGAAGTGGGGTTTCCAAGTAGCAGTAAGTCCTCATACAATGTATTATCTTTTGGTTTCTATAGTTTCATCTAATACATACGCTAATATGTAGGTGTGTCTGATCTTTTTCTTAGTGCTTATGATAGATCTCACAGAAGCATTATTCTTTTGAAGAAAACCTTAAAGGGACTTCCAGATAATTGAGTTGACTGTTATTGAATTAATATACTCAATCATTTGAACTTAAAATAATAAAATGAAAATTTATTGAGCATATAATCCATTAAAAAAAGCCGAGCTAAGCATAATCAGCTGAATTTTCCCAAACTTGGTCTGCTACTTACTCATTGATTTTTATAATGTATCATTTTTTCAAAGCTTTAAGGAATACTTCTGGGAGAAAGTTAAAACTGAAAAAATCAAGCTCACTTTTTTTTTTTTTTTCCCTCCTATGATTTAGGGGAAGGCCATGATAGTTTGATTCCAAGTGTGGAACACTTGACCAGCTCAGGGGACAACTGTCCTTTTAAACACAAAAGAGTCATAGCTTACAGATA
>RCUC01154325.1:0-31470 GCA_003697995.1 Taxidea taxus jeffersonii
AAAAAAAAATATATATATATATATATATATATTTTAGAGAAAGGAAGAGTGCATGCATGGAAGTGTGGGGGCCGGTGGGAAGAAAGGTGAAGAGGAAGGTGTGGGAGAGAGAGTCTTCACTTGGTCTTAGCCAAAAGGCCGAGAAACAATGCGGAGAGAGAGTCTTAAGCAGACTCCCTGCTCAGCTCAGAGCCTGACTCTGCACTTGATCTCAGGACCCTGAGGTCAGGACCCAAGTGGAAACCAAGAGTCAGATGCTTAACCAACTGTGTCATCCAGGCGCCCCTGGTACAAAAATTTTCAACAAACCATTTAAAAGCCAAATTCAACAGCATATTAAAAAGATTGTACACCATGACCAGGTAGGATTTCTCCCTGCGATGCAAAAGTAGTTCAACATACAGAAACTAATCAATGCGATAAGCCACATGAACAGAATTAAAGACAAAAATCACATGATTATCTCAATGGATGCAGGGAAAACATTTGACAGAATTAAATGTTTTTTCATGATTAAAATGCTCCACAAACCAAGGGAGAAAATTTCCTCAACATATTATGCTAATAAACTTAGCGTAACACGATGCTAACATTATACTCAATGGTGAGTAACTGAAAGCTTTTCCAAGGTCAGGAACAAGACAAGGATTACTACTCTCTCCACTTCTATTCAACATCGTAATGGAAATCTATTCATTGCAGGTAGGCAAGAAAAAGACAAAAATGGCATCCAAGTTAGAAAGGAAGAAGTAAAATGATCTGTGTTCACAGTTGACATTTCTTACACAAAGAAAACACTGAAGGTTCTACGAAGAAACTGTTAGAACTAAGAAATGAATCTGTAAAATTGCAGAATACAAAACTCAATGTTCAAAAATCAATCGTATTTTTCCATACAAACAGTAAATAATTCAAAAAGGAAATGAGGAAAGCAATTTCATTTGTGGTAGCATCCCAAAGAATAGAATATTAGGAATAAACTTAACCAAGGAGGCAAAAGATCTGTGCATTGAAAACTACAAAACATGGCTAAAAGAAGACACAAATAAGTAGAAAGACATCCCATGTTTATGGATTGGAACAATAATGTTGTCCACATGTCCATACTATCCAAAGCAATTTACAGATCCAATGAAATTCCTATCAAAATACCAATGGAATTTTTGCAGAAATAGAAAAAAAATCTGAAATTTAAAATCTCAAAAGACTAGGAATATACAAAACAACCTTGAGATGGAACAATCTGGAGGCATTACATTTCTTGATTGAAAACACAGGACAAAGCTGCAGTTAACAAAACTCTGTGGAACAGGCATAAAGACAAACTTAAGACCAATGGAAGTAGGATCTTAAAGAGATATTTGCAGTCGGGCTCATTGTAGCCTTATTCACAGTAGCCAAGATGTGGTAGCAACCTAAATGTCCATCAGTGGGTGAATGGAAAGAGGAAATATGGTGTACTTATGCAATGGAATATTATTCAGCTTTAGGAAGAGAAGGAAAACCTGGCATGTGCCACAACATGGACACTAGGAGGACATGACCTTGAGGACATGATGCTAAGTGAAATAAGCCAGTCACAGAAAGACAAATACAGCATGATTCCACTTATATGAGATGTCTAAAGTAATGAAATTCATGGAAACAGACTGTAGAATAGTGATTGTCAGGGGCTGGCAGAAGGGGAAAAGACGAATTGTTGCTCAATGGGATAGAATTTCAGGAATGTATGATGAGAAAGTTCTAGAGATCTGCCCTACAGCAATGCTCATATATTAACAATCCTGTACTGTACATTTAAAAATTGTTGAGGGTAGGGGTGCCTGGGTGGCTCGGTCAGTTAAGCATCAGACTCTTGGTTTCAGCTCAGATTATGGTCTCAGGGTTGTGAGTTCAAATCCTGGGTTGCCCTCTGCACATAGCAGGAAGTCTGCTTGAAGATTCTCTCCCTCTGCCCCTTCCCTGCTCATGCACTCATATTTTCTCTCTCCTTCTCTCTCTAAAATACATAAGTAAATCTTCAAAAAATCATTGAGGGTAAATTTATATAAACTTATATTTACATTGTGTTTTTTATGCCACAATTAAAAAAAATACATTTGACTGTTATATTTTTATAGATCTGCTAGCTTTTAAGATGTGGTTTATGTTTCAATTCTTACTTATGGATGTTATAGGTGTATCTAATTTCTAATCCTCTGTCTTCAGTAATAAATAATGTTTGGGATGGACACCTGAAGTGTGGGCTTTGTGGATAGCTGTTTGCATCTCAAAGGCTCATTTCCCCAAGTATTCAGAAATAAGCTTTTTAAAAATTGTATGTGTGTTTTTTTAAAATTACAGTTATATAGGAAAAAACTGCATAAAAGTGATACAGTAAAAAGTAAGTCTTTTTTCCATCTCTATTTCCCACCACCAAGACTGCCTCATCAAACATTATTTTGACAATCTCATACAAGCTTCCAGAGACAAAAAAAAATATATATATACACACACACACAAATGGGAGAATACTATAAAACTGTTCTGCACTTACCTTTTTCACTAGACAATAGATCTTGGAGATGTGTTAATTATCTCATATTTGGATTGATCTCATTATTTTTAATATCATAATAGATTAAGTAGAAAAACTGAATTATTTCAACTAGTTCTCTGTTGATGGATACTAAAATTGTCTTCATATTATCCTATCACAAACTCTAAGAATGCTATTTAAAACACATGTACAACCCCAATGTATAAAGCAAATAATAGAGGTAGTGTGTAAGGCTATAACAGATATAAGGCAGGTAAATTAAAACCATTCAGACCTACCATAGGAACCAAAACCTTCCATACTAATGTATTTCTGTGACCTGGGGCACCACTGAATATGATGCCAAGATGAGCATAGAGGCTAATGGGTGACACCGATGACACCTGTTCAGAGGTGGTTGACTCAGGAACACAACAGCTATGGTACTGTGTTTGTACATGACAAAGCATCTGAAAGTGTGAATTATAACTATGAACAGTTAATTTATGGATACATGTACAAGTTCAAATATATGCACAAAAATGTCAGGGAAAGCTTCATTTGTATGTTTGCGTAGGATGAATTAACATGTTTGAGATGTCTAATGTGTTAAAATTTGGCTTCTAGCATTTATTTTTTTACTGTGTATTGATTCTATTATCATGCAAAATATTTTTTAGAAATTTGACTTTAAAAATGAAATGTCATTTATCACTTCTGAGATGGGCAAATATGATACAAGTTGATAACTCAAGGTTTGGCAAGGATGTGGGCAATCAGCACTGACATGCATTGTTTTCAAGAACATACTCTTGTAGAAATTTTGGAGAGAAATTTGGCAGTTTTAATAAAAAAATTAAATATGTGTATCCTTTGATCCATCGACTACATGTGTTGGGACTTTCCCCAGATACATATAAAAATATATATGTAAAATGATTTCAATTATAGCACTGTATGTACTCACAAGAATTAGAAACTCTTTAAGTGTCCAAAACCATAGGTTATTTAAATAATTTACAATTTGCATATATTTTATATTGATATGTAGCTGATTAAAAGAATGAATATATCTGTATGTATTGATCAGAAAGATTCCCAAGATATTCCATTAAGTGAACAGAACAAGGTAGAGAATAGTCGTGTATAAAATCCTCTTTTTTGTGTGTGAGAGATTCAGAAAAAGATATATATCTGTATTCACTCATCTACATGAAAAACATCACAGTGGACTCTTGATAGAATTTACTTCTCAGAGGTGGTTTGGGGGATCTGAGGGGGAAGACTTACACTTCGAATTTTTCTTGTGCTATTGAATGAATTTTCTTCTTAATCACAAATATAGATTTCAAAATGTAAATTAAAATATTTACAGAAACACTACAATTTTTGTAAAATAAAATTTGAAAAATATTTTTCAAAGGATTTCACTCTTCGAGGACAGTGGTAATAATTCAGTGGAGAGAAATAGTACTTTCAGGTTCTGTGTTTTCCAAATCAGAAGGTTTTGAAATAGATGCATTTCATTAGATGAATTTTCAAAGATTTCTTCTGAGAATATATTGTCAAGAAAAATAAAGACAAGAAGAGTTAACTTCAGAAGAGCCTAAGGTGGCTGGGAATTAGGTGGATGGAACATCTAATCATCTTAGAACAGTTGCCAGAGACTTGTCTTTGGTGGGTGGAGGAAGGAATTTTGCAGGGGTTTTTGTAACCTGCTCTCACAGGAACACGTGGACTCCCATTTTTGTAGGCAGGAAATTTCTAACATCTGGTATAATAGTCTCTCTCAGATTTGTAGCTCCAATGTACAAATTTTGTACATTTTTGCACTTGAGATGGGAGGAAAGCCCCTTGTTTTAACTATTATTATTATTTTCTCAGCTTTAAAGGATTATTTTAGGGGCACCTGGGTGGCTCAGTCAAGAGTTGGACTCTTGGGGCGCCTGGATGGCTCAGTGGGTTAAGTCTCTGCTTTCGGCTCGGGTCATGATCCCACCTTCCTGGGTTCGAGCCCCGCATCTGGCTCTCTGCTCAGCAGGGAGCCTGCTTCCCTCTCTCTCTGCCTGCCTCTCTGCCTACTTGTGATCTCTGTCTGTCCAATCAATAAATAAAATCTTAAAAAAAAAAAAAGAGTTGGACTCTTGATTTCAGCTTAGGTCGTAATCTCAGAGTTGTGAGATTGACTCCTGCACTGGGCTCTACACTGGGTATGGAGCCTGCTTAAGATTCTCTCTTTCCCTTTCCCTCTACCCCTCTCACACCCTCCCTCTCTTAAAAAAAATCATATATATATATATATATATATATATGTATACACACACACATATATAATTTTATTTTTGTCTTTTTTTGAAAATCATGAACAATATAGATAGCTCAAGAAAAGTAGAAAAGAACTAAAATTTCCATTGCCCAGAGATAACCAGCCTTAATATTCTGGTAAATTTTTCTTCTGTGGCTTTTTGTTTGTTCACTCATTTAATTTGAGCTTTTATATGTATGTGATCAAACTGTCTATACAATTTTATTTCCTGCTCAGATGGGCCATGGGAGAGCTCTTCAGGACCCTGCACTATAATAAAGATGTAAGGGGACCTGGATTATTATTATGATGAAATAGCTACAGCCCACCAAAAGAGTCATAAAACTCATCTGGAAAATATGGTAACAGGTTATTGAAAGTGGGTTGAGGATTTGGACTGAGAGGGGAGCATGGATACAAAAATTAAATTCAGGGACCAGAAGTGTTTTTGGTTTAGAATATGTCACAACTTTCAACTTGCCAGAAGGGAGATGATCCTTTGTTTTTTTGTTATTCACTTTCTCAGCCGCAGCTTTTCCTGATTCGACAGAGCCACTCCAGTGAGGAAAAGAGCATCCACTAAACCAGCCATGGTAAAATCAAACCAGAAATGCTTTAACTTCCAGTAATAGAGAACCCAATTGATAGTGGATTAAACAAATAAGTATTTAATTTTCTCAACTGATAGGACTTTTGGAGGCAAGCTGCTACTAGCCTCAGTTCAATGAATGGATGATATCAGAGCTGGCTCTTGGTGATTTTCCATGTTCTTTATGCTCACAAGATGGCTGCTGAACCTCAGACAAAATGGCTGCTTCTGAGGTAGAAAAAGTGGAAAGGTAAGCACCAGTCAAAAGTGCTTCCTTTTGGCAGGAAATCAAAAGCTATCTCAGTATTCCCATTTCTGCTTATTTTTCATGGGCTAAAACTGTGTCACATGGCCACCCTAAGCTGTTGGGGAGGCTGAGGAGAAAAGTGTTTAGTTGGTCACATTGCTCTTTCACACAACCTTGGAGTTCTGTTCTCGTGCAAGAAGTGGGAAATAGGCCTCACGTACCTGTAGCCAGCTCACGTTGTCGGCCATGGGACAGAGGTTATCTACTTCAAGCTTCTTATTTCCAAGATGTGTGCAGAATAATTGTTTCCTTTGCCTGCTGCCCCAGAGGTGGATGCTGTGGAACACGCATGAAAATGGGCCTCCAGGCTGGCTTTGGATCACCTAAGCGCTGAGCATGGAAACCTGCCAGCAGAGGAATGTGTTTTCTTGCAAGCTGAGGGTAACCCTGAAGATGTAACTGAATTTCAGAAGAGGTCATCACTGTCTAAAGGAATGGCTGCCTCATGTCCACCTTGAGCCCCTGTGGGGCTCCTGTGTAAAACCCCATTCCTAGGCTCGGTCATTCCAGGAGACCACCCCATCTCATCATGTGCAGTCATATGAAAGGGCAGTGGACATTTTCCTCTCCCTCCATTTTAACCCCACACCAGAGGGGTAAGCTCTGGGAAAGGGAGAGGGTGTGAGATCATCACTCTTCTCCTCTAGACCACCGAAGCTGTAGAATAGACTGTGGCTTGGGTTGGGGGAGTGACATTTAGATGACATACAACTACACGAACTGGACTGGGTCTTACAAACCTGATGGAATGGGTTTGATAAATGGGAGTGCGTGATAACAACAGAATCAAACTGAGATACTGTAAGGGAGCTGATATCCAGTAGGAAAGGAAGATTTGATGAAATACAGTAACAGCAGGTGCATGGGTTGAATTGTGTCCCCCCAAAGTATCTGTTGAAATCTTAACCCCCTCCAGTACCTGTGAATGGGACCTTATTTGGAAACAAGGTCTTTGCAGATGTAATCATGTTGAATGAAGTCATATTGAATTAAGGTGGGCTCTGATTCAATATGAAGAGGGAAAATGGGACCTAGAGATGCCAGAAGAATCCTATGGGAAGCAGAGGCAGAGGCTGGAGGGATTCTGGTGCCAGCAAAGGAAAGCCAAGTGTTGACAGCCACCATTACAAGCTAGTAAGAGGCCAGAAAGGTCTCTACCTGGTCTCAGAAGCAGCATAGCCCTGCAGATACCTTGATTTTGAACTTTAATCCTCCAGAACTGGGAGAGAAAAAATTTCTGTTGTTTTAAGTCACCCATTTGGTGGTATTCGTGATGTGATAGCAGCTGTCAGAAACGAACAAAACAGTCAAGAGTAGGAAAAAAATTGTTTTATATGCATATCCCTACTAATGTGAGACCGTTCGTGAAACCCATAGACACACTGGCGTGGATCCACACCTTCCTCACTATACCATTTTCAAGGACTACCTGACTTAATGTCGTCTTCCTTACCTGGGCTAGATAGAAACATCCTTTAGTTGCCTTGAATTTTTTCCTGAAATGGAAACTGCTCGCTTAGAGAACACCTGATTTTTTGTTTTGGTTGCTCAGCATCTTTAATTACAACCACAGAGCTTATTAGAGAGAAGGCATTAATTGCTTCCGCCCTCTTAGTATTATCTGAGGAAAGGTATTTTTAACTGTCTTTACTCTACCTTTCTCCTTCTTGCTTGTTTTTCTGTATCTCTTTTTGCAAAAAGAAGAAGACATTTTATTTTCATGGCCTTGAAACCCTTGTATCCTTTTACTCCTTTTTTTTTTTTTAAGATTTTATTTATTTGACAGACAAAGATCATAAGTAGGAGGGAGGCAGGCAGAGAGAGAGGAGGAAGCAGGAAGCAGGCTCCCTGAGGAGCAGAAAGCCCGATGTGGGGCTCGATCCCAGGACTCTGGAATCATGACCTGAGCCGAAGACAGAGGTTTTAACCAACCCACTGAGCCACCCAGGTGCCCCTGTGTCCTTTTACTCTTATTGCAGAACTGTACATGAGGCAAAATGAAGGAGAAGCTCCCACCGTGAGCTGCCCATGGTGGGCTTGTTCTAAGACTCTTGGCTACTATGGCAACAGAGCTGGCTTCCTCTATTCTCCCATTCCACCTAACTAGTAAATACATTTGCCTATTGCGGGAGGCAGGTGAGAAGCTTATATTTACAGAGGGTTTAGGCTATTCACAGACTATCTGTGCCACGTGCTCTATTTTACTTGGAGTTTCTTGGCTAGCCTTTCAGTATTTTGCAACTCGCCTCACACTTCTTACACAACTTTAAATTTTTTCCTAAACATTCAAAATCATATTTTAACACAATAGAACTTGGCATTTTAAAGTGTACTATGATTTCCTCACATCTTTTTTTACTTTAGAGGATACTAAATCATATTTCAGCAAATTGCATTTTGAGCTCCCTAATGAATGCTAATTTTTAAAAAATGGATGTGACATGACAAATTCTTATATAATGACACCCCAAATTTTTGGTTGAGCATTTTTTTTAATTGGGATATTTGATTTGTTTAAAAGTAGAATACCCATATAATTATGGCACACTAATTCTATTGGTTTATTTCTTCATATCCTAAAGTCTATGTCATGGAAATTTATTTGTCATTTTGAGGATGTTTGAGATATTTGTTACCATAGACCCACTTTTAATTGGCCAGTATAAATACTTCTTGTTAAAACTTTTAATTTTACAAAATTCAAGTTAATATTTAACACATGAAACAAGAAAGAAACCCTTAGTCCTAAAGTTCCACCATTAAGAAGTGCTTTTAAGTTTTTTGAACTTAATTTGAACCTTTATTTTCATTTGGGCACCATTAAGGAATATGAAAGGGGAGTGAGAGAAACATTGTTTAAAATTTGCCTCTAAAATGACTTTAACTCTTTGAATGTGTATTTCAGAGTAACATTAGCAGGCAATGAATCCAGGAGAGAATTAGGAGTGAGAATAATTTCTGGAGCTCCTGTTCACACCTGGTGTTTCTTCTCTTCCTGCTATATGAGTAGTTTGGGGGGCACAGTTATCTTGGGGACAAGATGAGTGGTGAGGCCAGACATCAAGATCAGGAACACATGAGAGGAAAAATGGAAACCTCTTGCCCCACTTGCTTTTCTTTTCTCCCATTTTCTTCTTGGCTACCAACTCTGCCACCCAAGTCATGAACCATGAACCTGGGAATGACTTTCATGATACTTCCTTTTCACCATCTCTATTCTGGGCAGGATCCAAGTCTGATGTTTTCTCCTTTGTTCCTTCTCCTCTATCCCTTGGAGTCCTTCACAAGGATAATTACGGCAGGTTCCTAATGGACCTTCCACCCAGACCTCTCTCCAATCCAAATTTCATGTTGATTTCAGAGATACCTCTCAAAACCACAAATATGACCATGTTACTTACATGCTTAAAAAAAAAAAAAAGACTTGAAAGGGTTCTCAATGCCTTTAGCATAAATCTTAACTCCTAGAACTGGTCCTTATTTTCTGAACAAGCTTACCTTTCGTTGTGGGCCCCTTACACTTTTACTCCTGTCCAAGGTCACTGCATCTGCTGTGGTCACTGGTACAGCTCCAAGGGGGTGCGGTTCACAGGCAGTCTGTATTACTGATGATGTTCCCTCTGCCAGAAATGGCTTTCCCTGCCCTATCCTTCTTTCTGGCATTTCTCCAAGTACTTCCTTTCCCTGAAAACAGAGTCCTTCTGCCTCTTTATCCCCCATCCAATGTGCATTTCGTATTTCTTTCGAAGTCCTACAACTCTTCAATATTAAGTATTTGTGTACATGCTTTTCTAACTCCTTCTCTTCTTCACCCCAAGTAAGGTTTAAGCCTTTTGAAAACAGAGGTTCTTCTTTTTGTTTGTTTTTTCATTTTTTGTTCATTTTATAAAGATTATTTATTTATTTATTTACTTGATATATATAGAGAGAGTGATAGGGAGAGAGGGAACACAAGCAGGGGGAGTGGTAAATGGGAGAAGCAGGCTTCGGAACGAGCAGCGAGACGGATGCGGGGCTTGCTCCCAGGACCCTGGGATCATGACCTGACCCAAAGGCAGACGCTTAATGACTAAGCCACCCAGGCACCCTGAAAACAGAGGTTCTTATATTTGTTTTTATATTCCCAGCACTAAGCACTTTGCCTGGCATTTGGAGGTGGTTAATATTTGGAATCAGGGTATGAGCAAACAAATCATATTTCAAATTCAAATTTGAATCATCAATGGACGATCATCAAATCATCAATGAATGATTTGATTCATATCATCCATATTGCATATTCATGCAATATAATTGGTTGGTGTGGGCAACTCTGGGTTATCTCTTAAAGTTTTTTCTATGTACATTTGTAGTGTTTCTTTCTATACTAGCTTCGGCCCCAATCTAACAGTGCCTGTGCCTCCTGATTATTTTCTAGTTGCTTCACCTACAGCATCTGTCTCTCACAGGATTTGGCTTTTCTCCTGGAGCAAGTCTTATGTCTGCCACCCACTGTCTGCTCCCTTGTACCATATTCTCCTTGGTGGGGATGAGCGAAGTTTTACCGTGGCTGCACTGCCATTGGCAGCTGTCAGAATCAAAACTCATTAATAAAAAAACTGATAATGCTTCAAAGTACATTACATTACTCCTTCAAAGTCCTTTTTGAACATTATCTTATTAATCATCACAATAGCTCAGGGGAAGATAAACATTGTTGGTTATCTTACCTAGATCATATTTTGAAGGAACTTTTTTTTTATGTTATTGTTTGATTATGCTATGAAATCTGGGTAGTAATTTTCATATCGGCTATTTGGATATAATTTGATATGCTGATGTAAAAATTTCCCTGAATCAGTAACGTGGTTTTTATTTTTATTTTAGATGTCTCACCTGGACTCTTGTCAAATTCTTTCCAGAGAGCTGAGCAAAGAATAACAAGTAAAAGACTCAGATATTTCTGCTCAAGGATTGAAATTTTCTAGATAGTGTGAGACTCATTAAGCCATCATTGGTTCATGTTCTAGAAATCAAAAGATGACTTATCTGCACACATAGTAGGTGCTCAAGTGACTGTTGAATGAATGATGTACCGAATCTGGATGTTTAGAGGAAGGGTTTATGTAGGAAATTAGGATCCCAGTCAGGAATTCCACTAGTAATGGTATCATATAGCAAAAAGAGAATTCTTTTAGGAAAGGAATTTTATTTACAAAACTGGTTGGAAAAATTGACTCGATAGTTCTGTCCCCATTTCGCCTCTAGCATCCTATATTTCTTTTTTCATAACACTTCTCACACATTTTGTAATATATTTTTTTACAACTTTAGTTCCCCTTCTGTGGCAGGGACCATATGTCCCTACGTACCTGACATATGTGGTCAATTGCATTGACTGTTAAATTGAAAAAGTTAACTAGAGAAATCTTTTCTGTAGAAAGATCAAGAGGAGGATAGGTTCAATTTCAAAATTATAGGAAGGGATTGCCTAATAGTTGAGCACTAAATTCAAATGGGACATCAGTTATTATCAATGCTCCTTGTGTGAAGAGTTTGAAATCTCAATAATTCAACAAACTGCACAATCTCTGGGAATTTTTTTTTTCTTTTAAGAGATGAACAATGTCACAGATTTGGCGCTTTCTACTTTCTAAGATGGAGTCTTATTTTGTAAGCATGTCCATCCGGGTGGAGTGGCCATTGGTGCAATTAAAGCTCTGTTATCTTTGGTGCTGGGAAACTGCTGGAGCGAGACTTCATGAGATTTACCTCAAATTTCTTTCTAGTTCAGGCAAACATTTCTGACCTCATAGATTCTGTCAGCTCTGCCCACCCCATCAACATAGATTTAAAACATCAGGCTAAAATCAGGCTACAGTGGTAATCAAACATCTGCCTTTTCTCAACACGGTTGTTTTGTGGCTATGGAGTGTGGAGATGCTTATAGTTCTCTTTCCTGCTTGAACATATACAGGCTTTCCACTGGCACCCCGTCTTCCCACTCTTTTTATTATTATTATTATTATACCCAATCTCTATACCCAATATGGGGTTTGAACTCATGACCCTGAGATCAAGAATCACATGTTCCTCCAACAAGCCAACCAGGCACCCCCATCTTTTTCTTTTTTTTAATTAAAAAAATTTTTTTTTAGAGTGTAGGGGAAAGGGGGAAGGCAGAGGAAGAGGGAGAGAGAAACTCTTAGGGTCTCATGACCCTGAGATCATGACCTGAGCTGAAATCAAGAGTTGAATGCTTAACCATCTGAACCACCCAGGCGCTCCCAGGCGCCCTCTTCTTAATGGCACTGAAGGCAGTGCTGGCACCCAGGACAAAGATGGAAGCTTTGAGAAAACCCCTTCAGTTTGAACACACTTTCAGAAATTTTCTCCCATTATTGAGAAATGCCTGAGTAGAACATACAGGCTTCTATACCACTTTTTAAGATTGGGAAGTAAAACTATTTATATCTTTCTAAAATCTTGTTCATTCTTGTCTTTTTGTCTTTCAGTAAGAAAGTTGGTACTGACATCCAATAGAAGAAACATAGCAAAGAGGATTAAAGGTGATTCTAGACTCCAAGTAGTAACGTGTACCTTCTACAACTCTGTGTGGTAAAGAATCTTAGCCAATGACCTCCCAGCAAAATAATGCTTTCAAAGCAAAACCCAAATTCTTAAAAAAAAAAAAAAAAAGATTTCTAATAAATCTAGATTCCTCAGCTTCAACTCCCAAGCTTTGCACTGAGAAGAACTCATACCAGCATCTATTTCATTCTTTTAACAAAATGCCATTGTTTTGACCAAGTGCCTGTGCTTTAATTGTGTTGCACAGCAATTTTTAGGTGAGTATTCAAAGCAATTGTGACTGTGATTGCTATCCTGAGCAGTCTGCTAAATCCCCATTGCTGGGGCTCCTGGGTGGCTCAGTTGGTTAAGCATCTGTCTTTGGCTCAGGTCATAATCCCAGGGTACTGGGATCAAGTCCTACATCAGGCTCCCTGCTCAGTGGAGAGCCTGCTTCTCCCTCCCTTTCTGCCTGTTGCTCTCCCTGCTTGTGCTGTCTCTCTTTGCTGTCAAATAAATAAATAAAATCTTAAAAAAAAATCCCTAATGCTGAAACTTCCCCCAGGGAGATTTCTGTAGCTTTTGGGAGCTACAGAACTCTTCATGTAACTTGATATTCAAAAGACTTTTTTCTAAAACAGTGGAACCCTATTTTGAAGATAAACCTTGGAGCTAGGTCATGGTTTAGGTGGAGGAGCCCAAGAAGTTGATAATAAGCAAGCAGGACAACTAGCCCCCAACTCCTTTTCAATCATATTGGCTCCCCTGGGGATTTAGCCTCTTCTGTCCTGAGCTCTGTCATCTGTTCATCAGCAAATTAAATGTTTTCTAGACTCTTGAATCTCTTTCTTGCAAACCAAGAAGTCACAGTTTGAAAGCCACTACAGCAAAATTCTAGCTAGCACTTTGCAATTAGAAGACTGAGCAGAATTTCCACACTGTTTACTTTCCTTCTGAAAGTTACAAATACCTTCTAATCTAGAGGAATATGGGACCCATGAAGCTTGAAAGACTGATATTACAGTTGGCAAGTTTGGGGTTGTCATATGTATGACCTTTTTCTGAGAAGAAAAACTTATAACTGGATTGTCATTCTGCTCCAGTCTTCGAGATAAACTTAATTTCATCTGTTACGGGTCAATCCTTAACCTTTTGAGTTGCCAAATTAGTTGCAAGTGGAGGTAAGGGTGAGTAATGTGAAGATTAAAGCTCAAGCTGAAGCACTTCCCACACTCATCACACTTGTACGGTTTCTCTTCAGTGCGGACTGCCTGATGGTTATGAAGATTTGAGGTAAAACTAAAGCATTTACCACAATCCCCACATTTGTATCATTTCCCTCCAGTGTGAACTCTGCAATGTACATTCAGATCAGTGCTACGACTGAAGCCCTTCCCACAACTTTCTCAACTGTAGGGTTTCTCTCCTGTGTGGATGGGCAAATGGGCATACAAATGTGAGGTCTGGTTAAAGCTTTTACCACATTCAAGGCACGAATAGGGCTTCTCTCTTGTGTGGACTCTCTGGTGAGTTTGCGGGTTTGAGCTCTGGCTGAAACCCTGGCCACACTCATGACACCAGTAGTATTTCTTTCCTGTGTTAACATTTTGTTGAATGGCAACAGCTGAGCTATAACGGGTGTCCTTCTCATGTGCGCTGTAGGGAGTGGGGGAGACTTCTCACCTGAGTGTACCTGCTGATGATGTTCAAGACTGTGGCCATCACTGAATGCTTTCTCACACTCACTACAGTGGTAGGTCTGCTGGATGAGAGGGGACACCTTTAAGATGTCTTTACCACAGTCGCTGTTGTGAGCTTTGTCTCTTTTATGCATCATCATCATGGTGGGGTGAAATACAACTGAAAATGTTAACATATGGAGCAAATATACATAATTGGTTTTTCAAAAAAAAATTTTTTTCCCCAAACATCAGCTGTAAGATCCAATTGGAAGTCTAGCAAACTTGTCTTTTTCATGCCTTGGTTCCCCCCCACACCCCGCCCTGCCATCTTCCTTCTCCCATACCTATGATAAATAGGGCAGTAACTTAACCTCTCAGTGTTCGATTTTCTCTTCTGAAAAATAAGCAGATGTTGCCTAAAATGATCAATATGGCCTCTTCAGTTGCTAGTAGTTGATAATTACATGTGGTCTGCTCCCCCACGACCACACAGCCATTTGGCAGTGCCCTACACAACTCCACAGGCCTCCATTCTCTTAGATTCCCATGCACCTGAGTTGTGCAACACCGTGACCCCATGTGGGGTGGTTTGAAAGGTGTGACCAAGTTCCACCTCAGCCTTAAAAAAATCCTTCCCTTACAGATGCTTTGAAATGTTGCCACTGGAGACCCAAGTTTAAATATTATTCTCTCCAGTATGATTCTTGGACAGATAACACATTAAATCATTAACAAGTTATGTGAATTGTTTTTATTTCCTCCATGACAGGAAGACCCTAGAGAAGTCTGAGAACTCTGGGTAGATGGGGTAGGGATGGAAAACTTCCTTTCAACTCTTATGTTCTATGGCCCAAGAATTAAGCTGACATAAAACAGATTAACAAGGGAAAAATATACATGTTTTATTTAGTATTTTTGTGTACACATGAGTCTTCAAGAGGAAAAACAAAGACCCAAAGGAGCCATTAGGCCCTGAAACTTATATACACTTTCTTTCCTTTCTTTCTTCTTTTTTAAAGATTTTCTTTATTTATTTGAGAAAAATAGAGAGCTAGAGAGCGTGAGCTAGAGGGAGAGGGAGAGAGAGGCTGAAGCAGACTCTGCTGAGCGCGAAGCCTAAAGTGGGTCTCCATCTCACAGCCCTGAGATTGTGACCTGAGCCAAAACCAAGAGCTGGCCACTTAACTGACCGAGCCACCCAGGCATTCCTTATATAGGTTCTTAAACCAAGAATGATACGCTGTGTGGATATGACAAGACAGAGGATCTTGGGCTCAGGGCAATAGATTTTGGAACAGAGACTAAGAAATACATGGGGGAAGCTAATGGAAGGTGAGGCTTATTTCAGTAGGTTTGTTTGTACAAGGCTCTGTTGGCAACTCCCAGTCTTCAGTGTTAAGAATGTTCTTTTCCTGGCACAGAAAGGGCACCTTTCTCATGGGAAATCTCCTTACCAGCTTTTAGGTAGAAAGGGAGAGGTCAGAGAATCCTTCCAGGATCTGCTACTTCTCAAGTGCCTTCAGCTCATAAGATCAAGATGTCAAAGTGGCATATCTTGCGGTGAAATGTTCTGGACCCCTTCACCAGAGAGATGGTGGTGGTGAGGAGGGGGGTTAGATGAAGGAAGAGCCAGAAATAATTCAAATAATTCAAATCTTGGCTCCATTGATAAGTTGTGTGACCATGGGGAATCAATTAATTAATTAAAACATTGTGAGCCTCGGTTTCCAAATCCGGCAGGTTGTAGTACCTTCCCTTAGAGAACTGTTGTGAAGACTCAGCTGTGTGCTGCATGAAGCACATGGCATAAAGTAGGTGCTCATTAAATACAACTATTACCTATTACTTCACAATTTTATCTGAAGCTAGATCTGCTATTAGACATTTTGATCATTCAGTGGAAAACAAATAGAAGTCTTGGTATTCAAGAGAAAAACAGACACACCTTCCTACTTGAGGAACAACTTTTTATTTCATAAATCTGCTGTGCCTGTGGCACAGCCCAGCTGGGATGCCAAGAAGTACTTGTTCTCTGATTATCCTCACACATCCTCCAACACCTCTCAGTTGTCTGGCACATGTGAAAATGGGCTGGTGCTCTCTAAACAGTAAAATCATTATGTTAAAAGCGCATCTTACTTTCTTCATTTGAATATCAACTATAGTGCTGAAGATATTCTTTGTTTTTGTTAGGCAGCAGGTTTTTTCTCTTTCTTTTTTATCTGTCTTCCATTAAAGAAGTATTTTCTGATTGCTTACCCCATTTATTTTGTGGAAATAAGAGTCTATTGTTCTATCAGAAAAAAAACCCCACTACAATAACCATTTAGAATGAGAAGGAAGGAAAGTATTTTGGAAAAAAAAATAATTCCTTTCCCATATTTCTCTTAAGTTGTATATTTTGGAACTAGTTTTCCATTATAAGGACCTTCTCTTTGTTTATAAAAAAAAAAACTCTAAGGAGACAAAACCCATAGGATTTGTCCATTTTCCTAGCTAATTTTCAGGCACAATGCAAAGCTGCCATTAAGAATCTCTGTTCTTTGTCCAGTCCAATTTAAAAATATTTCTTTAGAGATTACAGAGGATTTCAAAAACATGTTAAAGGACTCTTCTTAAAAAGGGACTCCCCTTGGGACCTTGGAAATCAGATTTTTAAACTGTTCTTCTGAGCTGCCTCTGAAATTTAATCTTGAATAGTATTATATTGTCTTCCTAGCAATGGTTCACTTGATCTAGCTTTCGGGCAGCGTGAGCCCAGAGATGGAGGTGGCCATATGGTATACCCCATTTGGGGATTTTATTCCCATTTTTTTATCTCAGTTCACCATGTAGATTGTAGAGGTAGATTCTTTTTTATGGAGATTAGTTCCTTTTCTCTATCTAGAAATATTTGTACTGAGACGTATTTGTTAACAATTTTTATTTGTCTGTCTTAGGTATGTTAGTGTTTTCCCTTAGCAAATAGATTATAAATTCCGTGAAGCTGGGGGACCCCGTATAGGATTGGAATTCTCCACGGTGTTTAGTTCAGTTCTTTGTAGCTGCCCCATAAATACTGTACTTACCCATTTATTGGTTGATTATCTGTTAGTCAATTTGTAATTCGGTAGAAAATTAGAAAGAGGCTCGAGGCTCTCTCTTTATGTTGCATTTGGCTAACAGGAAAGAACTTCCAAAGCAAAATACCCACTTACTTCTCTGGCCTCATGACACCCCCTTTCCCTCCTGATGAGGTATGAGCTGTAAAAAGCCAACCCAGGCGGCAGAGCTCAGTTCAGCCTCATGCTTTGACTGATAGAAAGATTTAGCAGGTTCTCAGAACGTTTTGTAACAGATCCGCTGACTGTAGGTAGACAAACATGGCTTTTGGATGATTTGCAGAGATGCTTCCTTCTCTTGGAAGAGACAATGAAGTACTGGCTACATTCTCTTTCACTGTTGTGGTGAACTCCTTTAAGGAGCGATGCGATCACACGGACTTACCAACATTAGTTTGGGAGAGGACATTAGCCTTCATCTGATCCGACTCTGCCATTTTATTCGAGAGAGGCCCAGAGAGTACAAGGGGTTAATAAGGCCAAACACCATAACCAGATTCTTTATCTAGTCCCCCTTCCCCTTTGCTTCACTGCTTTTCCTGGATAAACACAGGGATTGCCCCAGATTCAGAGACAAGCTTCATCTTTTCCTTTTCTGATTTCCTTTGCTTGCTAACAAAATGGAGATATCACGGTAATGGAAATGTTTGCAATTTCCACCTGTACCTCTTCTGGAATTTAATGTTGAGAGTTAGATCAGAATTCGAGGCACTGGAAAGCTAATTAGCAGAAACGTGCCATGTAAGGTGTATTTTTGAGGTCAAAATTTTTTAAAAAGGACAATCATGGAGAAAGGCCAAAGAGTAAGTATCTACCGTTTTTTTTCCACTTGCACCATGATAATAAATTTAAATTTGTATAACAAAGAATAGATGATTTTTAAAAGATATATAAATACTAGCTCTGATGGAACCAAATAACACAGACTTGTTATTGTTCTCATCACCACAGTTTGAAAGGTGTGGCAGGAGAAAGCGAACAGAGAATCTTAGATGAAACACAATATTGATATTTGGCATGCTCAGATGAATTTCCACCCAAAGATACGAAATCCCTTTCCCCACACCAATTATGCCTCCTCGCTGGGACCAGCCCGTGGCACAGCTGGAAAGCCAGCAGAGGCTGACTTTGGCTCTTTCTCTTGCTGTACCCCCTTTTCTTTTTGGTGCTATTCTCACAGTTCCTCAAAGGTGGTTCCTCAAACTTTAATGACCACCTGAAATTGTGCTCTTGCCATGGATTGTTCAAAAATAGATTTCTAGGCTTTGGCCGATCTACTGAGCCAGAGTATCTGTGCGTGGAGTCCAGGACTCTCCATTTTTGACCACATGCTACCAATACCACCCCATGATCTTCTGCACACTGAGCTTCGAAACCCACTGAGCTAATAACCTCTCCAGACTCCCAGAGGTTTATGTTCTTTTGTTGATGAATCTGCTCTTTTGAGCTGTAGGTGACAGATATGATCTAATGTGAGTGTTCTCCAGTGATCTTGGAAATGTTTTTCTTTGTTTTAGGACAGAAGAGGAACAATCTCTTTTTAGAATCTTTAAGATCTTAACTTATTTTTAATATTTAATTTTATCTTGCACAGAGATTTCTATTGCTAAGGAGGCTAGATCAGTTGAACAGTCTTGGTGTTTGAAATCAGAGTCTTGGGTTTAAATCCTCACTCCATCTTTGGGTGATCTAACCAATTTCCTTAACTGTTCCTATCTTCATTTATAGAATGGAGATATATATATGTGTATACTGAGGTACTACTCTGAGAAGAAAATGAGATGGCTATGTTTAGAAGCTTGCCAAGGATATGTTAGATGCCCCAAACATATTCAATGCATACAGACCACTGAGGGCCTTATATTAATTGGTTGTGGTGGGAGGGAGAGTGGTGAATAAAAATGCAGCTTCAATCTAACAAAGACCTTAAGTGAAATCAACAAGAAAGACCTGTAAATTGTTTCCACAGGATGTCAGTGTTAAAACAACATTCATTCCTCTGCCAAGTATTAATTGAGTTTTTTCTACATGTGGATATTCCCCCAAATTAGGCATAAGTAACATAGTTAGGCATAAATATGACAAATAAGCTTCCTCATGGAGCCTATGTGTGGGGGGTGGGGACAGAATATAAACCAGTGTACACATAATTAAATGGATGACATCCAGTATTGAGAAATGCTCTGAAAGGAGAAAAGCAGGGTTACATTGGAGAGGTAGGTTAGTTTTGTAGGGCTGCTGTAACAAATTACCACAAACTGGGAGGCTTAAAAACAACACAGATTTCCTCCTTCACAATTTTAGAGGCCAGAAATCTATGATCAAGATGTTGGCAGGGTTGGTTTTTTCTAGAGGTTCTGATGGAAAATTTGGTTCATGCTTCTTCTTTAGCTTCTGATGGTTGCTGGCAACCCTTGGCATTCCTTGGCTTGTAGGAACACCATTATTGCTTCTGCTTCCATTTTCCCATGGCCTTTTTCTCTCTGTGTCTCCGAGTCCTCTCTTCTTATAAGTACACCTGTCACTGGATTTAGGGGCCATTCTCAGTCTAACATGATCTCATCTCAGGGTCCTTAACTTAATTATATTTGCAAAGCACTCCTCCACCCCCCAACAAAATAAGGTCAGCTTCACAGACTTGGACATAATTTTGGGGGTGTCATGATTCAACCCACTGTAAGAGAGACTGTGGCTGTATGAGAAGTGGGCAGGCTACTTTACACAGAATGCTTGGAGAAGGCCTTTCAAGGAGGAGATACTGAGCCATGATTTGGATCACAGGAAGGAACCAGCCATTTGAAGAGTTCCAGTAAAAGCAAATAACATGTGTGAAAGTCCTGTGCTAGAAATGAACATGGAAGGCTCAAGGAAAGGAAGGAAGGCCAGTGTGGATGGACCACTCAGAGTAAAGGGGAGATAGGTAAAGATATGGGGTGAAATCAGAGGGGTAAGAGAGGGGCCAAATCATACAGGGTTTTATAGTTAATAATTTTGTGCTTGATTTTATTATTATTGCAATAGAAAGATAAGGAGAGGCTTTATTGGAGAGGTACAGTTAGTGGATATGCAATTTTGGCACTTAAAGGAAAGATCTAGATCAGATATATATTTGCTAGTCATCCAAATATATATCTGATCTAGATCTGATATCCAAATATAGATCTGATCTAGATCCTATTTTATGCAATAGGACAGGATGTGGTCACCTAAGGAAAGAATGGCAAAAAAGAAGGATAGAGTTCTGGTTCATCTTAATATTTATAGTCCAGGAAGAGGGTCAGGCAAAAGAGAGTAGGAAAGAGTGGGCAGTGGATGAGAGGTAAACCAGATTCCTGCAGTGTTGTGGAAGCCAACAGAAGACAAGTTTTGAAGGAGGGATTGGCCAACTGTGTTGAATACTGGAGAAAGGTTGAGGAAAATGATACCACCACCAACTTGGCAAAATGCACAACAGTAGTGTCTTGAAAAAAGTGGCTTTCATGGAGTGATGGTGTTGAAAGTCCAACTGAAGTGTTGAAGAGAAAATGGGGCTTGGGGAAATGGAGGTAGGTTTAGGTAAAATCCCTGTTAAAATTTTTGTTATGAGCAAGTAGACATACAATTTACTATCCAAGTCAGGACAATCTTGAGAGTAAAGTTGGGAGGAGGGGGCTCATATTAAGAATAAATAAAATTACCTGCACAGCAAAGGAAACAGTCAACAAAACAAAGAGGCAACCCACAGAATGGGAGAAGATATTTGCAAATGACACTACAGACAAAGGACTGATATCCAATATCTATAAAGAACTCCTCAAACTCAACACACACAAGACAGATAATCACATCAAAAAATAGGCAAAAGGCATAAACAGACACTTCTCCAAAGAAGACATACAAATGGCTAACAGACACATAAAAAATTGTTCATCCTCATTAGCCATCAAGGAGATTCAAATCAAAACCACATTGAGATACCACCTTATACCAGTTAGAATGGCTAAAATTAACAAGATAGTAAACAACAAGTGTTGGAGAGGATGTGGGGAAAGGGGAACCCTCTTACACTTTTGGTGGGAATGCAAGTTGGTGCAGCCATTTTGGAAAACAGTGTGGAGATTCCTTAGGAAATTGAAAATAGAGCTACCCTATGACCCTGCAATTGCACTACTGAGTATTTACCCCAAAGATACAGATGTAGTGAAAAGAAGGGCCATATCTACCCCAATGTTCATAGTAGCAATGTCCACAGCCGCCAACTGTGGAAAGAACCAAGATGCCCTTCAACGGACAAATGTATAAAGAAGATATGGTCCATATACACTATGGAGTATTATGAGTCCATCAGAAAGGTTGAATACCCAACTTTTGTATCAACATGGACGGGACTGGAAGAGATTATGCTGAGTGAAATAAGTCAAGCAGAGAGAGTCAATTATCATATGGTTTCACTTACTTGTGGAGCATAAGGAATAACATGGAGGACATTGGGAGATGGAGAGGTGAGTTGGGGGAAATCAAGGGGGAGACAAACCATGAGAGACTGTGAACTCTGAGAAACAAACTGGGGTTTTGAAGGGGAGGGGGGTGGGGGGGTTGGGTGAGCCTGGTGGTGGGTATTAAGGAGTGTATGTATTGCATGGAGCACTAGGTGTGGTGCATAAACAATGAATTTTGGAACACTGAAATAAAATAAAATAAAGCAAAAACTTCTAACAGAAAAGGGAAAAAAAGAATAAATAAAATTATATAATTAAAAGAACTCGGGTTATTGAAGCATAGTTTATATACTATATAGTTTATCCTTTCAAGTGTACGGTTTGATGAACAAAAGTATATAACTTTTGAAATAATTATTTATTAGCAAATTGGTTTTAATAAACCTGGTGGATGTGAAAGTTTTTTTCAAAAACCATTTTCAAGGGGCACCTGGGTGGCTCAGTGGGTTGAAGCTTCTGTCTTCAGCTCAGGTCATGATCCAAGAGTCCTGGGATCGGGCCCGCATCGGGGGGTCTCTGCTCCGCAGGGAGCCTGCTTCCTCCTCTCTGCCTGCCTCTCTGCCTACTTGTGATCTCTGTCTGTCATATAAATAAATAAAATCTTTAAAAAAAAACCATTTTCAAAAAGAAAATTCTCTCTAAAAATTATATTTATTCACTATGTGTAATAAGGAAAAAAATTTATTCTCACTATATTGATTTTCTGAACAATAAAAACAACATAAGCAAAATAATCATTCTTGGCATATTGTCCATAAATTTACAGAACCCTTTGTTGTATTTCTCTCCATCATTTTTTCTAAAGAATGTACTTTTTCCAATGTGGCCCTAGTATCTGGATTTTTTTTTTTCATAAAACTGCCTGCAGTCTTCTTTAGTGTTAAATTTTATTATTTAAAATTTGAAATTGTGGGGTGCCTGGGTGGCTCAGTGGGTTAAAGCCTCTGCCTTCAGCTCAGGTCATGATCCCAGGGTCCTGGGATCCAGCCCCGCATCGGGCTCTCTGCTCGGCAGGGAGCCTGCTTCCCCTCTCTCTCTGCCTGCCTCTCTGCCTATTTGTGATTTCTGTCAAATAAATAAATAAATAAATCTTTAAAATTTGAAATTGTGACAACTTATTTACTCTTCTTTGTAAAACACAATATTTAAAATGAAGAATATTCTCTCTTTACTAGCTCTGGGATATGTGCTAAGCTCAGAGCATATCCTATTAATTGAGTACATCCCCAGTTCTCATTTTTTCTTTTTGGCTAGGGATAATAGATTGTTTAAATATCTGAGCTCTTTTTTTGTACAGTTACTGTCTTTTTCCCTTCATTCAAATTATCTTCTCAAATATTTTTATAAGACAAAGCTCTCTAATACACTTATCTCCATTTATAATTCTTTGGATTATTATACAAATTTTGATGCTATAACATAATACCCTTTCTCAACTTCCTTTTTACTTCTGTAAAAAATATGAATTTTTTTTCAACGACAAAATCTCTATCAAAATATTGTCCCCACAAGTGAAGAGATTCTAAAATACAATCACGGGGGTCCTGGATGGCTCAGTTGGTTCATCTTCTGACTCTTTCTTTTTGTTTTTAAAGGTTTTTTTTTTTTTGAGATTTTATTTGTTTATTTGACAGACAGAGATCATAAGCAGGCAGAGAGAGAGGAGGAAGCAGGCTCCCTGCTGAGCAGAGAGCCTGATGCAGGGCTCCATCCCAGGACCTTGAGATCATGACCCAAGCTGAAGATAGAGGATTTAACCCACTGAGCCACCCAGGCGCCCCCATTTTCTGACTCTTGATCTCAGCTCATGTCTGGTCACGAGTTCAAGCTCCATGTTGCAGCTACTTCCCAGTGTGGAGCCTACTTAAAAAAAATAAATAAAATACATACATACATACATATATACAATTATGGAATCTTACAATCAAATATTGGATAAAGAGTGAGCTCTTATTTAATGTATTTAGTTCCTTTTTGCTTTTGTAAGGGTCAATTTCAGCATCTTCATATCTCTAGGCTTTATTTCTAATCATTGTAGTTTGAAGGTTTTTTTAATGCTCCACATATTGGCTGCTTTGGTTAAAGACTTCCAGCTGATTCTAAACAAAGTACAACCAAAATTTAGAGGACTTGTTTACAGAAAGCACAGTACCATTGCATGGTGCTCTGGTTGATTTATGAAGTAATATTTCAAAAAGACAGTTCTTTTTTAAAAAGATTTGTTTATTTTATATGTAGAGAGAGAGTAAGAGCCAGAGGGCGCAGGTGGTGGGAGGGACAGACGGAAGAGAGAGAGAGAGAATCTCAAGCAGACTGCCTGCTGAGTGCCCAGTGAGGGGCTTGATTCCACCACCCTGAGATTGTGACCTGAATTGAAGCCAAGAGTTGGACATTCAACTGACGGAGCCACCTAGACATCCCTTAAGAAGATACTTCTAAACTCTAATCCATGTCAGGCGTTAAGGTGAGAAAGAATTTACTGCTATGCTGAAATAATTTTGTATTCAATATTTAGAAGTCCAGTTACTTTGTGTAGATACTAAAATATACTTCTATTATGGTCAGTACATTACCACAAGTTTTTGCATGCGATTACAAGCCATGGGAACACTAGAACCAGTCCGAGAACATATCTGTTCCAAAGTTCCTTCATTTAGTGGGAATACTGTGTTGAATCATGACAATGTTCTACCACTTTTGGTTTTTTATTAGTACCACACACACAAAAATTTTATCTTCCATGTTGAGCTTTGGTGGGTTCATAATGTGGGCACCATGATGTGAGATATTTCAGCATTTTCAGAATGAGCCTCCTAAAACGTTCCTCTATTCCATAAAATAAATTAAATATCCAAATGATTCTTGGAATTAACTTAATTGATTTTTTAATCTGGAATATCGAATATTACTGACATAAAACAGGCGTTATTTTAATATGTGCCAAAGTCTTCTGTTAATGCAATCAACATATTATAGTCATCCACTTTTTACACATGTAGAAGAAAACCTAGAACAAAAATGGGGAAAACGAGTTTATAAGAACAGTCACTGGGTCTAAATGAAAAGTCATGCCTCATAGAATGAAATGTACACACATCTGTAGCTGCACATACGAAATGACCATCTTTGGGCATAGTCCTCTTAAACTCACTAGTAAGTTTTGCAATAGATGTTGATGATTTTCAACATGTGAGTCTTCTGGTTCTGGCCCCTATGGTGGATACTAATGTCAGCAAACATTTTGCGCTGTTAACATTCTGTGTTGATGGCAACAAACGCACGTCACCAGCTGTTTTCTGAGAAACGGAAATTCTGAACTTAATTTTGAACATGCATTTTTATTTTTTTGAGTTCATCGCTAGCAGAAGAGTTTATTGAAAGATAGAAATGCTTTTTAAATTTAAATTTAAATTTTAATTTTAAATTACTAAATAAGTAACTTAAAAATGATTTATATGCTTTAAGGTTGGACTACTCAGGCTGTGTTCTTTTATATATTTCTCTTGTATCTGACTTATGATTTCTCACATTTCTCACTGACGCCGTCTGGGGACCTGGGAACCTTGTGCCGCTTGTAGTTCATGGCCCGGACAAGGATCCATTGGCGGGTGCATCCCCTCCTGTGTCCAGAAGGAATTAATTCTCTCCATCTACTCCTGGCTGAAGAGCCTCGTTTGATCAGCCAGTCAACAGCGTGTTGCCCCTGAAGCAAGGTGGTAGTTACGCTGTATCACAAAAGGGTCAGGGCAAAAGGGACGCCTAACCACCGTTACCACTGTGGTCTTTCAGATTTAACTAAGTGTTAAAGTGCAATTGTTGTCTGTACATGAAGCTCGCACACTAGGGGCTGCAAGCGAGGCAGATACCTGAACCAAGTATCTGAGAGCTCTATCACACCCCTTTCAACTCATTTTTTTATTAAAAAATTAATATCAGGAATAAAATACTATCAGAAATATTGCCTCGTTTTGAAAAATGAAAAAAATCTGGAACCAGTGGTAAACCAGACAGACCATACACCAGGACAGCAGGAGTGAAATAGGCACGTCCTGGGGAAACTGGTACAAAGGTCACCTTGGTAACGATAAGGAGCAGAGAAGTGGGGCTATAGCCGGAGTGGGATATAAGGTCAAAGGAATGTGTTTATTCCTGGTTTTTAAGATGGAAGAGACTAAGAGATGCCCTGACCATTACAGGGTTTGGGTTAAAAGACTTATAATGCAGACTGGAACCTTCAAAAAGAACTTTTCTGGAAGAGACCATCCCTGAGCTGGGTTTGACTAGAATAGTGTTGAGAAGGAAGTTTTGGGGATGGGTCATCACAATGGAGGGACCATCATAATAAAGACAGGTTAAATGAAGTGAAACCCTAAGCACAGAAGCAAATTTCTTTTTTCTTTCCCTTCCTTCCTTCCTTCCTTTTAAAGATTTTATTTATTTATTTGACAGAGAGAGAGAGAGAGAGAGAGAGAGACAGCGAGAAAGGGAACACAAGCAGGAGAGGTAGAGGAAGAAGCAGGCTTTTCACTGAGCAGGGAGCCTGATGCAGGGCTCAATCCCAGGACCCTGGGATCATGACTTAAGCGGAAGGCAGATACTTAACGACTGAACCACTCAGGTGCCCCAGAAGCAAATTTCTTAAAAGAATATATATAAAGGAACAGAGAAATGGATCAAGGAAAGAATCCTAAAAAATGAGGAGGCAAAGTGGAAAAAAAAAAGTCAGTGAGACAGAGAAAGGTCAAGGTCAGAAGAGCACAAGGTCATTGAAGTCAAAAGAGGGAATGCCCCACAGCATCAAGTGCAGCAGAAGACCAGGAATGTTAGATTTGACCACTGAGAGGTCACCTGGCAACTTTCAGAGCGTTGGGGTGGGTGGAGATGGGGGCCGAGGTGATGGAGGTCATTGCGAGGTTGGCTACACCCTTACCGGCAGGACACTGTATAAGACACAGAAGGGCAAAACAGAAGAAGAAAATGAAGCTCCCATCAGAAAAGGGCATATGATCCCCAGATGGTGTCATTGGTGTGTGTTTATATTGTGGGCAGGGATTAAGTGGACAAGTTCGAGAAAAAGGAGGGGAGATGTTAGTAGAGGAAGGCCCTGTAGGAAGCTCTTTTGCTTCTTGTCAAGCAGAAAGAATGCCAAGGGCAGATGAGGAGGGGCTGTTTTTGAACTTGATGACCAAATTACGATGTGCAAGTAGCAGTTTATTTCACTGTTACTTGTTTATTGTCCTTGCCGCCAATTAGAGAATAAGGCCATGAGGATGGGTATTCTTTCTGTTTTGCCTGCTCCTGTGTGCCTGGTATCTAGTGCACATGTGAAGTGCTCAGTTAATCTTTGCTAGTGAGTCAAATGAATGAAAAGGACTGCCGTTTTCTGAGTTCAAAATACGGGATTAGGCATTCCGACAAAATCTAATGTGAAATTTAAGATAAAAATTTAATATGATTTAATATAAAAATTAACATAAATGGTCAATCGCACTACAATTTTAAATTGTCATTTTTATTCAGAGTAGGGGCACAGACTATAATTCAACCTTGGGAGGCTAACATTGAGGACCCCCCCCAAATATATACATATATATGTTATCTCATCTCATATTTCTGAGAGCTGTGTGTGAAAGCAGTTGTTCTGTGTTTTCACTGATGAGAAAGCCAGCAGCTTTCCTGTGACAGTCACGCAGCAGTCAGTGGTAGGGGTCAGATTTGAATCTCGTTTGGTCGGCTTCCGAAGTTCACGTTCACATTCTTATAGAGGAGTTCTGTAGAGTCATCGTTTTCAATTAGTTCGGGACATTTTGATGTTTCTTCTGATTGTCACTTAGAAGTGCTTTTGGGGTGACGGACATCGGCTGCCATGCCCACTACAATGTGAACTCCAAGAGGGCAGGCGGTAATTTTTTATTCCCTGCGATGTTTTGTTCCCAGCAATGCTTTCCTGGCGCTTGGATTATGGTCTGTGCTCAGCAACTGTTGGTTGAATTGATGGAAGAATGAATAGGGTACGTCTGGGGTTTTTCTTTCTTCTAGGTGGTCTTTGAGGACTATGCAAATGCGTGCTCCTGGGGGAGGTACCAGTTTTAACTCCTGCTGTTCACTGAATGCACATCAGGGAAGAGAACGACTGGGGAGAGGGCCTGAGGAAAGGGGGTCCACGAATGGGCATGATTTGGTGGAGCTGATCGGCTCTTCAATTCGGTGGGTGATGGACAGAGACAACCTGTCCGTAGGAGATTGTCACTAATCATGCCAGTGGGCTTTAAGCTAGGGGTGTTTGAAAATGGTTGGCTGGTCCCGACCTCTTGTTTAATGTATAAGAACATGAATTGTCCCCCAGAGTTGCTTTATAAGCTTCAAGTGGTTATCCTCCCCATATTTTTTTTAAAGATTTGTTATCTATTTATTTGACAGACAGAGATCACAAGTAGGCAGAGAGGCAGGCAGAGAGAGAGGAAGGGAAGCAGACTCCCCGCTGAGCAGAGAGCCCGATGTGGGGCTCGATCCCAGGACCCTGAGATCATGACCTGAGCCGAAGGCAGAAGCTTTAACCCACTGAGCCACCTAGGCGCCCCCTCCCCATATTTTTTTATAATCCTTCATAAATAAAATAGTATTTCAAGTAAGTGATGGCAATAAGTATATGGAAAGCTACTACACGTTTAGATCAGCCTAAGACAATTGAATATTTTTCTATTAAAATTTAATATTTAATAGTCATTCAATAAATATTTATTGGATACTTCCTATGGACCAAACATTAATGAACATTATGTTACTATATATAGCTTATGAGTATAGGGAATGTTTAAGCCACAGCAGACTTTCAAACATAGTAACTAGGAACTAATTACAGTTGCACATTATTTAAAGTTAATCTGAATTAATTTTGAATGCAGTCTATATGTGCAATCCTGTTCCCCACCTGAGAGATGACTGTATTAGTGTGTGGACCCACTTGGACCTCTGGAGTTGGTATCAGGATTATTTTATTTATTTATTTTTTTAGAGATTTTATTGTAAGTGATCTTTATATCCAATGTGGGGCTTGAACTCACAACCCTGAGATCAAGTTGTATGCTTTGCTGACTGAGCCAGCTGGGCCTCCTGGCATAAAGATTATTTTAAAGTGGAAATGTTTGAGCCACAGAAGCTGCAGAAAAAAAATCTTGCTAGAACTTCCCCTGACCTAAAACAAAGTTTTCTAAACGTGTCCCTGTCATTAACCTCCCTCAGAGAGTTTCCTAAGAATTCAGTATCATGGAAACAGACTGCCCATTCCCATAAGCATCAAAAAAACGAGTAGAAACTTCCATACTCTCCTACTCTTCCATACTCTCCCTAACCTGCTTGCCTTTTGTTAAGTTGGCACATATACACAGGTTACTCATTGCTAAGCTACTGCCATGTGCATGTGTAAATACACCTTGTCTTTTCTCTTGTCAATCTGTCAGTTAATTTGCAGGCCCCCATCACTAGACCTGTTAGTAGAAAAAGTTTCCCCTCCCAACATTAGTCTATTATTGCCTAGCAATTCACAATTTACCAGGAGGTGTCGAACAGTGCAGTATAGTAAATCCAAGTTATGCTTAACATCTAGAACTTTTCGCTAGTGCTTGCATACAAAAACACATCTGGGGACCTAGAGTTTAATGCTCTCTTGTACTGACTCCTCCATTACTAGCTAGGTGATCTTGAACAGACAAATTAATCTCTCTGTGCCTCAGTTTTCTTACCCATAAGATGGGAATAAAAGTGGTACTTCATGGGGTGGCTTTGAGGATAAAATGAGATAACAGATGTGAGGCTCTTAGAAAAGGGAGGGCTGTATCCTTAGGGCTCCATTAGATAGTTTTAGTCCAAGGTCTCCATAGCAATGGAAGGGGGCCCTGGCCACATCCCTTGCTGATACTCTTCATAGTTGATGGTTTCAGAATGTCTTGGGCTCATTATAGAAACTTGCAAGGTTTTGAGCACTCAAAACCCACTCAAATGTCACCATACTTTGAAAGGCCTATTAGCCATGCAAATGTGAAGCTGCCAATATTATAAATAATTACAATAAAGGAAGTAATTACACCCACTAACTGGTACTTTGCAGGCCACTCAGGTTTCCAGAAGTTGACTTCCATGAGTTAGAAAAGTGAAAGGAAAGAAAGACAAAATAACCTGTTTCTGAGTGTATAGAATTTTGCTCATCTTGTTTATCTGAAGTCAGAGTCAACACACCTACAGTTTAAATAGTAATAAGAATGACTATCATTTATTGATACTTACCAAATGTCAGGATCCCTGCTAATCTTTTCATAAACATTATCTCATCTGACCTTTAATGAAATCCAATATAATGGACACTGTTATTTCTGCTAAAGAAGTGGGGAAATTGAGCATTTTAGGGTTTAAATAACATGTCTAAATTCCCATGTCTAGGAAGTGGTAGAGGTTCTATTTGAAGCCACTTTGCATCTAATTCTAAAGCCAGACTTCTTTTTTTTTTTTTTTTAAGATTTTATTTATTTATTTGACAGACAGAGATCACAAGCAGGCAAAGAGACAGGCAGAGAGAGAGGAAGGGAAGCAGGCATCCTGCTGAGCAGAGAGCCTGATGTGGGGCTCCATCCCAGGACCCTGGGATCATGACCTGAGCCAAAGGCAGAGGCATTAACCCACTGAGCCACCCAGGCGCCCCTAAAGCCAGACTTCTCAACCACCGCCTTAAACAACTTCTGTAGTTTGTTTGCTGATGGGCTATACTCAGAGTCGTATTTTATCCAAAACAAATCTTAAGGACGGGCATAAAAGTGTGTATCTAAATATGGAATATAAACATACATTACAAAAAATCCTTTCTTTTGTGAATGCAAAGGACATTAATTTCTCTTCCTTGTTCTCACTTCCCTCTTCCTCTTCCAGTTCCTCCTCCTCCTTTTGTACCAAAGACTAGAGGAGCATGAAGACGGAATATCCCCCTGGTTGCAGAGGTTGACCTGATCATATGGAAAGGAATAACTTCTAAGCCCAGAGATGCTTTCAATCGCCCTAAAGCCCTCATGCTTTGCTTTGTTAGCTGTCGTATTTATAACGCATCTTTCTTCTAAAGATCTCAAAGTCTCTGAAACTCATGTTCTTGTCCTTGGGTTGTGACTCAAATATATGCAAATTTCAACTTCAATTTAAAAAGGGAATGATTAATTTAGGGGAAGCCTTGCTTACTCGGTGCTGACTTGCTTCTTTTTCCTGTGTTGAGCATGAAGTTTCTGAGTCAGCAAGCGTGTCCCTCTACAGTAGAATGGTGACCTAGCATCTCTCTTTGTTGAATCAGAGGGTGCTGGAGGCTCGCGTTTCCTTTGGGTTCAGTGTCTATACAAAGCTCTGTCACGCATACTTTTTACTCTTGCAACGCATCAGGTAACAAGCAGCGGCAAAGGTGAACCCCTAGGGATGCCAGCAGGACTACTCACTGAGAGGAAATGGTTTGTGATAAAGAATCATCTGCAGCTAAAGGCTTTTATTCCCCTTCTAAGCTTGCTTCACGTTTAAATATCGCTTATATGGAAAAAAAGCCAGTGATATTTTGAGTGTGTGTGCATTATTTTTTAAGTCGAGGTGATTCTAATATGATCAGCAGAAATCATGAATGACTAATTTGGGTTCTGCTTGTTACAAAAACATCTGTGCGATTTCTTTTTCTGATAAGTACATTTGATTGAGGGTATTCCAGAAAATTCTGCTTTTCGCATTTTAATATTCTCGGGAAATATTTATTTATGCATATTGTGTGCAAAGCTCTGTACTAGACACTGGGGAGGGAGGTTATCGGAAGGAGAGAGAAAAGAAGACATCAAGAGCGCTTATTCTCTGGAGGCAGAGCCATCACACATACACGCCAGAAGGACAGGGAAAGTGGTTGGTCTCTTTTGTCACCTATATGTAGT
>RCUC01154326.1:0-41747 GCA_003697995.1 Taxidea taxus jeffersonii
AGGTCACATGATTATTAGGAGGAAGCCAGAACTGTACTTTGGGCAGTCTGGTTTCTTCCTTTGGAGTCTTATAGGATCATATAAGCATGCAGGGCAGAGAAATTTCAATAGCTAGGCTCTCATCCAATATGGTAAAGCTCTCCTCAATTGCTTGTTGTGCCCACCATTTTTTGTCCTATCAGCGGATGAACTGGAATCACAACCCCAGCTCTAGAGTCTTCACTGGGGACAAGGACAGGCTCACTCGTGCCACCTGGTGTTGAGTGTGCCTCAGGGCAAGGGCATAGGGTTTCCCTGTGCATTATTCAAGTGCAAGGGTATCCATCTCATTTCACCCCGGCCCCCCACTCAGCCTTTTTACCTTCTGCCTCTTCTCTTCTGTCTTCTTCCAATTTTGTTTTCATCTTCCTCCTCTTTCTTCTCTATCTTCCTCCCTTTTTTTCTTTTTTCTTTTTTTGCCCTCTTTTTAAACATTTTCCTTTGCTTTTCCTCTTAGTGCCCTGCAGGAAGAGTTTTTTATTCTGACTTTCAAAGGTCCCTGGACTCTCCCAGGTTATAACAGGAAATCAGCAACCCCTCTTTCCTCTGTATCTCACCTCCCCAGCCACCCACACATTGTCTGGTCTCCTTCCACAGTGCTGTGCCACTCGAGGCCTGAGGATCTGAAGTGGGGACATGTGTGTTTGCACCAGGATTTGCTTAGTCGGAGTCCATAAGAACCTCAGCAAGTCCCTTCGGCACTGGGAGCCTTTGCTGTCTCCTCTTCTAGGAGGGGTAACTCAAACCACTTCGCTGCCCTGTGGTGAGGTTGGCAAGAGAGATACCACAGTGCCTGGCTCAGCTACAATGTGTCCCCAAACCAGGGTGCCTGCTACGCTTGTTCTTTCCTGCAGGCGACCCTGTGTGCTGTTCCCTGGGATTGGCACAAGTGCTCCCCTAGCTGCCATCGCACCCTACATGGCATTCTGATCCTTGCATTTGTGCCCCAGCTCACCTCCCTCTGCCTCATTTGTCACCACCGGAAGCCAGCTCCTGTGGAAGCTCAATGGAAGGACCTCCCTAGTGTCTCCTGCACATCTGTGTCCCCTTTGACTTCCTCGTCTCCACTCTGTGCCTGTGGTGAGGGCTTTTCTAGAGCCCATTAAGTGCAACAGACAGAGCATTTTCCTTATAAATCCCCCAGCTCTGAGCACAGAGCTGACACTCAATCAATACTTGATTTATTGATTTCCTGAAGCTCTCCAGAGCTCTAGCTTAGTTCTGGGATGAGGGGAGTAGAAGCTTGAAGGCTTGTGAGCCAGGTCGACACCCTTCAGTGTTTTCCTGCAGAGAGGCGGCTCCGTGCAAGTAAGCCTTATGGGATCAGACAGAGCCGGCTGGAGCCCCAACTCTGCTACTTCTGGGCTGTGTGATCCCCTGCTTATCGCTTAACTTCTTTGATCCTCAGTGCTTTTCTCTGTTAAGTGGGAGTATCAAGAGGATCTGCTTCACAGGGTTGTTGTGAGGATTAAAAGAGATAATAGTTACTCAGTTCTAAAAATTAGCAATACGTTCTTTTATGCTCCACTGTCTCTTTGTTTCCAGAGAGTCCATCTGTCATGATTGCCTTGCTCAGAGTATAGACCGTGGTCTGTCAGGTGGATGGGAGAACTGAGGAGTCTGTGAGTGTGGGCGGCTCAGGAAAACAGAGGTGTATTCAGAAGGGCAGCGACCTTTCAATTCAGCCATTTAGAGGCAGCCTTGCCGATCTCTAGTGCTAGGGACATTTTGACCTGACTCCCCCCTCCTCACTTTCCCTTACCAAATTATGGGTAGAGCAGATACCATCACTGCACATTGGTTCCAACCCCATCCCTGAGCACAGCCCATGTCAAAATGGCATTACCAGCATTTCCACTTTCAGGCTTAAATGTATTCTTTTTTTTTTTTTTTAAGATTTTATTTAGTTATTTGACAGACAGAGATCACAAGTAGGCAGAGGCAGGCAGAGAGAGGAGGGGAAGCAGGCTCCCTGCTGAGCAGAGAGCCTGATGCAGGGCTTAATCCCAGGACCCTGGGATCATGACCTGAGCCAAAGACAGAGGCTTTAATCCACTGAGCCACCCAGGCGCCCCTAAAATGTATTCTGAGCGCTGAATTCCACCATGGGTGGGGTGGGGATTGCCCCCCACCCACACCATACCACCAAGTGATTCTCTGATGTCTGCTAAGTGTCTACAGTTCAAGTCAGTTTTGACATTGTCTGCCCAGAGATAGCCTTAGGTTTCAAGGCGGGGCCTGCACGGGGAAAACAAATCCCCATAACATGTCATTTAAATCACAGTGTCACACTTGCCAGGGAAGGCAGTGCTGAGACTGAAAGGGGCTGCTGTGGAAGCTGAGTGGGGACCGAGCAGCTCTGAGATGGAACAGCATGGAATGCGAGCCAGAATGCTGGCTGGAGTCAAAGTGCGAGTGGCCACCACAGAGAAAGGCAGGTGAGGGCCGGCCACCACTGGGCAAAGCATGCAGAGTGGCTGAGACCCCAGTGGGAAGGGAGGTAGGGCCCCAGAAGATTGCTTCAACTTTTTGAGGGCTAGGTTTTTTAATTATTTTGCCCCGTGAGAAGGAAAAAGTTCTTAATTGAATGCCTGCTGTGTGCTTGACACATTCATGTATATGTTATTTCATTTAATCCTGAATAAAAATGTTGTGAGGTCGCCTCACTTCAGGTGGCTCTGCCTTCATCTCCTATGCTCAGCTCTGCACCACCACGCTGGCCTCTGTTCTGTGGTCCCACTTCACTACACACTTCAATCTTAATCTCACTCCCAGCTCAGGGCCTTTGCACTTGCTGTTCCTCTGCCTGGAATGTTTTACCCTAAATGTCAGCATGGCTGGCCCTCTTCATCCTTCAGGTCTGTACTCACATAAGCCATCTTCTGAGAGGGGCCCAAATTGCAGCTCTCCATAGCACTCCAGATCCCCTTCTCTGTTTTTCTTCTTCCTTTCTTGGTAGTTATGGCTGTGTATATGTATACACACACACACACATACACACACACACACACATGTACTATGTATTATATGTATATGAACTCTGTGTATATAATATATATTTTATTTCTTTATGATGTTTTTTATATTTTGTCATCCTCCACTAGAACTTAAGCCCCTTGGAGGCAGATCAGAATTAGGGGCTGGCACTTAGGGCCACAGTTAGCATAGAGCAAACACTCCATAAATGTTGCAAGAATGGATGGTTGGGTGGGTATTATTTTTGTCAGTTCCCCACTGAGGAACTGAAGGCCCAGAGAGGTGAAATCCTGTGGTTCATGGTCATCTAGCCTGTGGGTGCCTAAGCCGGGATCTAAGCCCAGTCTGAGCAGCCTCAGAGCTGGCGTGGTACACTCCACACTGTCTTACCCACGGCAGTGACAGGGACGTGACAGGAAGAGTGTGGGGCTGCATCGGGTTGAAGTTACATGAGAAGGTAAAGTTGAGAAGTTGAAAAGATTTAAAGTTGTGATTTAAAGTTGAGAAGGTTGAAAAACTAGAAATCAGAGCTTAGAACGTATTCTTACAAACTGGGTTGGGAGGAAAAGCTGAGGCAGCTAAAAGCATAGTTTTAAATCAAAATCATCATTTTCAAATCAAGATCCAGAAATGACCGGATACGATGGTTACTCGCTCCTACTTCATCCTCCCCGTGAGTAAAATATTATCAGTCAGCCTCATTTTATAGGTGGGTGATGATGTGCACATAGCATTTGTAACACTTTTCCATGGCCATATAGTCTGGGTCCTGAGTCCTTCACCCCAATCTCTTCTCCTTCCCCTCCCTGCCCTTCCCCCAGTACCTGAAACCTCTGACTTGAGGAGTGGTGTTCAGGTCAACCCCCTGTACCTGGTAAAGGCCCAGCCTCTTCTTTTCCATGAGCCCACCCCACCATGACAGGGCACAGGCTGACAACCACTTTGCTAGCCTGGGTCCCTGCCAGGCCAATCCGCTCATTTTCTCCAGATGCAGGGAGGTATGCAGAATTCCCACGGCAGGAAATGGAGGTGTTTTATCCTGTGAAAAATCACAGAAACCTTACTTTGACTTCCTCCCACTCAGGAGTGTGCAAAGGTGCTGGAATCATTCCCATGTATCTGGCGTGGAGGAGGGACAAGAGATGACAAGGTAGTGCTTGACCTTGACCCTGGGGAGCTGGAGAAGATTTCCCTGGTCCACTGTGAAAAATGACCTCATCCAGAGCGCTGGTAAGTGAGCACGTAGAATCATTTGGTTAGGGGGCATCTGGATGGCTCATTTGGTTAAGTGTCTGACTCTTGATCTTGGCTCAGGTCTTAATCTCTGGGCCCTGTGCTGGGCTCCATGCTGCATGTGGAGCCTACTTAAAAAAAAAAAAAAAAAAAAAGAATCATCGTTTGACGAGGACTGGATGGAAGTCTGTTTGTTCTGACTCGAGAAAGTGTTTATGAAGCTAACAAGAAATATAAACAAGAACTGGAGGGGAACTCTATTGCTTCTAATGTGCTTGATATGCTAATTACAAATTATGCTCAACTTTTTGTGTTGAAGCAGGTCCCCTCAGGAATTTATATGTTAGCTAGTTGCTATGAGTACTTGAAACATATTAGATGAGATTTCTTTAAAAATATGTTATAATTTAGGGAAGGGTTACCATCTATTTACTCCTTCATCCATTATTCAATCAATATTTACTGAGCTCTTACTCTGTGACGGGTTGTGCAGGATGGGGTGAGGGGGGCGGGCAGTAGGGAATGAAAGAGAGGAGGAGCCCCCTGCCTGCAGAAACCTGTGTTCTGGTGAAGGAAACTCTGTTCTGTTTGGATTGAGATGGTGTAACCTATTATAATTTCAGAAGCCAAGTGAGGACATCTCAGAAACCACATTAAAGGAAGTTCAGTGCCCAGGCCCAGCCAGGCTGCAGGATCAGTGCGCTGGGCCACATGTACCTGGTAACCAGGTCATTATAAGCCTTACTTACAATGCTAGAGAGATCTAAGTTCAAAGCCTAACCCTGTCACTTGGTAGCTCCGTGACATGAATGAGTCACATAACCTCAGGGAGCCTGAAAGGATTTATCTGTAGAATAGGGATACTCATTTGAACTTCATAGAACATTATGGGTCAGTTGAGACCAGGATACAAAATCTTACTGCAACACAGAATACCGGACAAGACACCCAGGATCTCTGAAGTATAAGAAATCCTAAAATATCCTGAGCTTTTGTGTTATTTCCTTTAGCATCTGCACATATGTGCATGCATGGGAAAAACACCTACATATTTGCCCGTCAGTGCACGCATGTATCTTCACTACACCTGGATATATATGCCCGTGGATCTGTATGACCAGTGTAAACCTATTCCCACATGTCCACCCACATATCCACAGGTACATACACTGCGTGGTGATGTTGGGCTTTTGGGCTCCTTCAGTCCTCCCCAGAATTCTAAACACGAAGAACACTGGGACGAGTCACTTTAAGATCCTTTTTCTGGTTTGTTTTTTGGCTTCCCATCTCTCATTTTTCTGTATTGATTTCATTTTACCCCCATTGTTCATTATCTTTTTCCACTCCACATCCCCCCTCCAGCCCTGTGAGGAGACATTTCACAGAAGACTGTCCTATCTCGAGAAGTCTAGGGTTCTGAATTCATTGGAACTGGGAAATTTTGCTCCTGTTTTTCAAGCTTTGACTTAGGGATGCCACCTGGGAGAATCTCTCTTTCCCTCCTGTGAACTCTAAGATTGAACTCTGTGGTCTGAGGAGTTTGTCAGCTTAATCATTGTTTCCTGGTTAGCTTGCTTGCTGGCTCCTCTCAACATGTCCTGTCATCCCTCTGGGCTTCTCCAGAATATTTGCCGAAGGTGGGAAGCTAACCTCCTCAATTCTGAACCTTGCAGAATGGCTATCCCTCAGAACTCCACCCTGAGCGATACCCAGGCTTGGACAGAAATGCATACATTCACCTTCAGAGACATACATATAGGCTTTCATGTACTCTTTTATATTTATCCGCTCTTTATTTCTATGTCCTTTTGCCCCATTCCTTCAAATTCATGCAGTGGAAGGTAGGCCTTTAGTGACACACCTCTTTCTACATAAGAATGCAATTCTTAATCCACTGAGCATCTGAGTGGCATTCTACTTCTAAGCAATAGGGTGAAGGTGAGATATGGGAATCAGAGGACAGGAAAGATGACTTGATCTATCCAGTGATTCAGCAAATATATATTGAGCACCTGCAAACACACCGCATGCTAGGTATTGAACTTGGGTGAGAGACACAACTCCAGGTAAGGCTTGTGATCAGATGAAGGATAGGGTTTTGAACACAACAGCACTCTGCAAAGCTTTCAAGTACAATTGTAATCCATGCTAAAAGGGCAAAATTGAGGTCTGTGGGGGTGTGACCTGGGGAGTCTTGGCCAAGTGAGAGTTGTTGTGGAGAGGGAGGGATGTTACTTGAGGCAGTGACATTTTAAACCAAGACTTGAAGGATAAACAGAAGTTGGCCAGTGGAGGAAGTGAAGAGAATATTCCAGAAAGAGGAAGTAGCCCATGCAAAGACCCAAATTCACTAGGTGTCTGGCTCTTCCAGGGAGGGGACAGAATCCAGAGTGGTTTGGATATGGTGAGCAGGCCAGAGTAGTGTGCGATGGAACTGGGGACTCTTGTGGCCCCTGACTCGAGAAGCCATCACAGGGCACTCCGACACCCTCCTGGTTTAACCTGACTCTTCTCGGTGCTGCAGCCATGTCCAGCAGTAAAGTAAGACCCAGACACCCACAGAGAAAAGGACCACTGCTTGGATGTGAAGGTCCATTAGGATAAAAAAGATAAATATTTCACATCGGCTCTTGAGCTCATGTAAAATTATTTCCCCTCTAAATGGCTGTTGTCAAATGACCACTTCAAACCTCTCCCTGTCAAAGAGCCACATGAGTGTATCACCTACCAGCTTCCCCGTCTAGCTATTGAACTGACCTTCTTTCTTTTAATTTTTTTTTTTTTTCATTATGGTAAGTGTAGTTTTTCAGCCCCGTCTCTCATTTCCCCCACCATTCTCACCTCCCCTCTGGTAACCATCAGTTTTTCTCTGTGGTTTAAGAGTCTATATTTTGGTTTCACTCTTTCTTTTTTTCCTTTGCTTATTTGGTTTCTTAACTTCCATGTATGAGTGAGATCATATATTTGTCTTTGACTAACTTACTTAGCTTAGCATTATACTCTAGCTCTAATCACATTGTTGCAAATGAGAAGATTTCATTCTTGTTTATGGCTGAATAATATTCATATATATATATATGCATATGTGTATATATATATATATATATATACCACCTCTCCTTTATCCATTTATCTATCAATGGACACTTGGGCTGTTTCCATAATTTGGCTGTTGTAAATAATGTTGCAGTAAACATAGGGATACATGTATCTCTTTGAATTAGTATTTCTGTATTTTTTGGTAAATACCCAGTAGTGCAATTACTGGATCAAAAGGCAGTTCTATTTAATTTTTTGAGGAGTCTCCATACTGTCTTTCACAGTGGCTGCACCAGTTTGCATTCCCACCAACAGTGCATGAGGATTCCTTTTTCTCCACATCCTGGCCAATACTTACTTCTTGTATTTTTGACTTTAGCCATTCTGACAAGTATTTCCCTGATGATGAGTGATGTTAAGCATTTTTTCATGTGTCTATTGGCCATTTGAATGTCTTCTTTGGAGAAATGTCTCTTAATGCCTTCTTCCCACTTTTAATTAGATTATTTGTTTTTCGGAGGTATTGAGTTGTATCAGTTCTTTACATATTTTGGATACTAATCCTTTATTGGATATGACATTTGCAAATACACTCTCCCATTCAGCAGGGCGTCTTTTAGTTTTGTCGATTGTTTCCTTTGCCGTGCAGAAAATTTTTATTTTGATATAGTCCTAATGGTTTGTTTTTCTTTTATTTCCCTTGTCTTAGGAGATATATCTAGAAAAATGTTAACTATGGCTAATGGCAGAGATTACTGCCTCTGTTCTCTTCAAGGACTGTTACAGTTTCAAGTCTCACATTTAGGTCTTTAACCCATTTTGCGTTTGTTTACATCTGTGATGTGAGACAGTGGTCCAGTATCATTCTTCTGCATGTTCTTTTCCAGTATTCCCAACACAAATGATTTATCGAAGAGACTCTTTTTTTCCCATTGGATATTCATCTCTCCTTTGTTGAAGATTAATTCTTCATTTAATTGTGGGTTTATTTCTTGGTTTCCTCTCCTATTCTGTTGAACTGTGTGTCTATTTTTATGCCAGTACCATACTATTTCGATTACTACTATTTTGTAATATAGCTTGAAATCTAGAATTGTGATACCTCCAGTTTTGTTTTTCTTTTTCAAGATTTGCTTTGGCTACTCGAGGTCTTTTGTGGTTCCATATAAGCTTTAGAATTCTTTGTTCTAATTCTGTGAAAATGGCTGTTGGTATCTTGATAGAGGTTGTATTAAATCTGTAGCTTGCTTTGGGCAGAATGAACATTTCAACAATATTTGTCCTTCAATCCATGAGCATGGACTACCTTTCTATTTCTTTGCATCATCTTCAATTTTTTTCATCAGTGTTTTATAGCTTTCAAAGTATAGTTCTTTCACCTCTTTGGTTAAGTTTATTCCTAGATATTTTATTGTTTTGGGTGTAATTATAAATGGGAGTATTTTCTCAATTTCACTGTCTGCTGCTTCATTATTAGTGTATAGGAATGCAACAGATTTCTCTATATTGATTTTGTATCTTGTGACTTCATTGAATTATTTATCAGTTCCAGTAGTTTTTTGGTGGAGTCTTTATGGTTTTCTGTATATAGTATCCTGTCATCTGCAAGTAGTGAGAGTTTTACTTCTTCCTTACCAATTTGGATGCCTTTTATTTCTTTATGTGTTGTCAAATTTCTGTGGGCAGAACTTCCAGTATGATGTTGAATAAAAGTGGTGAGAGTGGACATCTTCTGACCTTAGGGGAAAAGCTTGCAATTTTTCACATTGAGTATGATGTTAGCTGTGGGTTCTGTATATAAGGCCTTAATTATGGTTTTTTTTAAGGCCTTAATTATGTTGAGGTATGTTCCCTCTAGATCTACTTTGCAAAGAGGGTTTTTATTGTGAATGGATATAGCACTTTGTTAAATGCTTTTTCTGCATCTATTAAAATGTTCATATGGTTTTTATCCTTTCTATTACTGATGTGGGGTATCATGTTGATTATTTTGTGAATATTGAACCACAGTTACATCCTGGGAAAAAATCCCACTTGACTGTGGTGTATGGTTGGTTTTTTTAAAATGTATTATAAGATTTGGTTTGCTAATATTTAGTTGAGAATTTTTGCATCCATATTCTTGAAAGATAGTTTGTTGTTCTCTGTTTGAAATGACCTTCTTAAATGGCTTATCTTGATCTAAGATATCCCACTACAGGGCAGGGGCACCAAGAAGCCAAACCTTTTATTTCACAGGGTAGTGTGTATGTTTAATCCCAGTTACATCAGTACAACTGTGAGGCATTTTAAGTAGTTTTATCTCTGGTCAAGTTGATCTGATCAGCAGAGAAATCTTTAGCCTGATTTATTTTCCACATTCCCCAACAAACTAAAAACATTTGTTAATAAAGGTTTTAGCTACTTGTATGTGTGAAAAATAATCCTCTAAATTTATATTATCTGTATGGTAACAATTATGGAAAACAAGCCTGAAAAGTTGAAACACATTTTCAGGAATTAGTTCTTTCCAAAAATCCATGGTTTCTTTGAATGTGACAGAGTTAGGCCAGAGGACCTTCCTCATGCAAACACTGCCCTGAGAGGTAATAGAACATCTAGCCTACACAGAACCTGGTCATCTCCTTCAGGTTCCAAACTCCTAGCAACTCTTTCCTTTCCAGTCAGCCAAAATGAGATGATACAAATCAGTGATTGTAAAGGATAACTTAGAACAAAGCCTGATCTATATTTACTCTTCAGCCATCATGCCAAATCTTAGCACCCATTTGAGGGTCCTCCTTTTTAACTTTAAAAACTGATAACCTCGGGGCACCTGGGTGGCTCAGTGGGTTAAAGCCTCTGCCTTTGGCTCAGGTCATGATCTCAGGGTTCTGGGAAGGAGCCCGGAATTGGGCTCTCTGCTCAGCAGGGAGCCTGCTTTCTTCTCTCTGCCTGCTTCTCTGCCTACTTGTGATCTCTGTCAAATAAATAAATAAAATCTTTAAAAAAAAAAAACTGATAAGCTCTATACAAGAGATCTCAACTTCTTGGACTGGCTAGGAGAGAGTAGTTGAAATTTATGGAAAGTCCATATTGCAGATCTGTTCTTTTAAGCAAATGCCATTTGCTTATTCAGATCGCAGATCAAAATGGGAATGACACCTGAAAAATTAATTATGTCACCTCTGCTCCTTTCTTCCCAGGGCTCCCTCAGCCTCATTTGAAGGGAGTTTCACAAGAAACAAGCATTTACAAAGATGTGGGCAGGGTTTAGGGAAACCAACAAGAGATAGTACAATAATCCCAAAGCTAGCAATGATGGGGAACTCTTATCACACCAGGCTGAAGGGGCAAGGAAGGGGAGTAACTAGATAGAGGAGTTTGACCTCTGATAAAGGGACACAGCCAACCTGTGATGTCTCTGCTCAGAAGAACCTGGGAATAAATATCAGTCTCTTTGTCCTTTTAGTGCCTGATCTCCCAAGGCCTTCTGTTGACTAACCCAATCAGAAGCCAGTAGACAAGGGAAGAACACATTGAAACCCAGTAGCCTTTGAGAGCATTGAGTGGGGTCAAGAAGAGAAGAAACTGAATCCCGGGATGTGGGGGTAGAGCATGGGTGAATGGGACATCCAGCACAAACCGCTTGCTTCCCTCACTAGACTATGAAAGCCTTTTCAACAGGAGATGTGTTTATCATTTTGTAGCCCAAACTCCATACTCCAGCCCTGACAAATAGAAAGGACTTAATAAATTCAGGGTAAATGAATGGATGTAGGGATGGTGAATGGATGGATGATTAAGTGACTAAATGAATAACCTAACGATTGAATGAATGATGGTGGGATAACAAAGATTTCCCTACTGGAGTTCTTTAGATGATCTGTTCTGGTAACTACTTAGGAACAATGTGTAATTAACACATCAAATTCTTCTAAAGGCCTTGAAAGACTGTCTCTTCTGCACCTTAAGTAGTCTGCACAGAGCTGGTGTGCAGGATGAAATTGCTTCCTTCATAGCAGAGATAAAGCACCTCCCACCTCCTGTTCCAAAGACCTCAAATTCTGAATTAGGAGAGACATGAATTAATGAGTTCTCCGTGTAACAAGAAAAACCTCTTTTAATAACTGGGAGTTAAACAGAGTTTGGATCCCTGCTGATCTTATTGGCAAAATTAAATAAAAGTGACATTCTGCTGGCCCAAGCAAATTAGCAGCCAGCCTGTGTAAAGGCTCAGTTAACCCAAGACATTGTGTGATGTATTACCCATTGTTTGACGTACTTTCATAAGAGCAAGACGAAGTATCCTATCCTTTAGACTCTGGTAATGTGCTTCATTGTTAAATTCAATAGGAAAAGCGATTCATACTGTGGTATGATTGAAAAGAAAATTGAATCCTTTTGATGTTATAAATGTGTCTATTACTGCGTGTGCACACAAATTTTCCATGGAAATTATGGTGAAAGTAGTGATTCTCCTCGAAAAATGCATTAGTGTTGACACGTTCAATTTTATCTGCATCAGAATATAAATACCCTTTAACCATGGTCAAATTGTGCGGAATGTATATACCACATCTGCATAAGTCACTTGTCTATCCATCTATCGGGGGAAAAAAGCATGGAGCTCCAAGAGCTATCGTGGTCCTCCATTTGCAGTTCTGAAAATATATATTATTGAAAGCACTGGTGCAGGATTTGTGTGAGGGCCTTTCTAATTTAAAAGAACAGTTTCATAAAGCAAAGGTCTGTAATTTCATGTCCTCATCACACAAAGCAAGTTTGAAAGCTTCGAGAGCCCTGGCAAGTTGTGTCATGCTAGCAATGGCCACCAGGCCATTATTGGTCATGCACTGACCAAATGGTCATGAGACCTTCTTACAAGGAAGTGGGTGATGTTAGGGACACATTTCTCAGTTTGGCTGGGTGGTTGCAAACACCTGCCTGTACAAGCCAAGTGAGGACTGTGAAATGCCTGTGACCTCTTGCCTCTATTCCCCTAAGACCCACCCCTTTCTCTGCTCAGCTCCTCCGTCCTGCTCTGTCCTCTAGATGTGACACTTAAAGGGCCACTTCTCTCTAGACTTCACCTTCCTCTTCTGCAAATCGAAGTGGGTAGTCTCCATGTCCTTCACAGTTAAATGTTTGTTACTGTTGGAACACATTATGCTCTTCCCCATATCAGTCAGGACATTTTTAGTCATGAACAGTAGAGAGTACAATATAAAATGGCTTGGGAAGATAAGAATTCAATGCTTTTCCACCATCCCCCTCCTCAGCTCCCCCAAAATCCAGGGGCAAACAAACCTAGCTAGCAATGGACGTTGTCATCAGTTCTGGGTCACTCTCTGACTCTTTGCTTCTCCATTGGTGTTGAGTCCATTTGCAAATTCTCTTGGCGATCCCTTTTCAGGCTGCTGCACTCTTTGTCCACATCCTTCTACTCCAGATTCAGCAGCACTAAAACCATGAATGTGTCTTTGAGCGATGTTCCCGGACCTGGCTGTCCCTGCCCCACATCAGGTCAGTGCCCACCCCTGAACTGATCCCTGGAGGCAGAGGCAGAGGTCACATCCATCCTTGAAGTTGAAAGGGAAGTCGACTCAACCCATAGTATATGGAATGGGAGTGAGGAAGGGGTATTCATGTCAAGAAAAATTATGTCTGACCCTGGTATTGAAAGAAAGGTGAAGACACAGTGGAAGGGAGTGGGGAGAGACATCTGTTATAACGTGTTTATGCAAGCAGCTCCTGCTGACTGAAAGACTTTCTTTTCCTTGTCACCATGGTGAATCCTTGCTTATCTTTCAAGATCAAGTTAAAAAAAAAAAAAAACCCTTCACTGAGCCCCCTGAAATCCCTATCTGACTTCTTTACTCTCCTAGTACTGAAACATACCTCTGTTACAGAAGCTGTGATGTTCAGCCCATCTCTTCAACAAATACCTACTCAACACCTATTAAAGTACAAAGCGCTGTAACACTTCCACTAAGGAGTTGGAATACCAGGCCCTTTGTGCTCATGGCATGGCATGCTAGGAAGGAAACATGAGATCAGGTTAGGGAAGAGGGTGGTGGAAAGGTTGGCAGGGAATAAAGAAAATAGCAGAAAAAGGTGGTATGATGACTGGCTTTTCTAGGAAGGTACTGGCAGCCCAAGACCACTCAATGCATATTTATTGATAGAGTATGTACTATATGCCAGAGACTATGTACGTGCCTGATTGATTAGTGAGATAAACACACACATTCCCTCTTGTGGAGGGAATCTGGAGGAGGGAGTTCCAGGCCAAAGAAATAGCCAGTGCAAAGGCCCTGGGGCAGAAGTGTGTTTGACTTATTAGCAGATCAGCAAAATGATTGGTGTGGCTGAGAAGGAGGTGGCCCAGGAGAAGATGACATCAGAAAGCTAGCAGGGCCAAATCATGGAGGACTTTGGCCTTTACTCTTCAGCCCACCATCCAAGTCCTGAAGCAGTCTTGATCTAGACAAAAATCCCTATTCAGCCTGTGGAGAAAATGTGGCTAGGATTAGACTTGATCCTGGGTTCTTCCCAAAGTTACCACCCAGGGTGGGAACTGCTTCAGTTTCCATATAAGTGATTATCGATCAGCTAGCTTTGCTAAGACCCTGGCGTCTTTGACAGAACCTAATGCTCCTAGGTGGTGATGAGGGAGATGTGGGGTACAGGTGGTGGTAGGGGACCTGGAGGAAGGGTGGTAGAGGGGGGCATAGAGTTTAATTTTCAAGAGCAGGGGCTGTGAGTCAGAGTGCCATGTTTGGATCATGGCTCTGCCACTTGCTATCAATGTAGCACTGGGTACTTATTTATTTATTCTAAGACTCATTTTCTCATCTGTGAAATGGGAGCAAGAATATCTGTTCCTTAATGCACCCTGTAAGAGTTCATGTAAGCTGCATAGCACAGAATAATCCCTCAGTATATAATCATTATTACTACCCTGGATATTTTTTGCAAATCCTCTTCACCTGGGGTAGAAAGAGATTTCTGTCCTTACAGGCACTGGCTGGGACCTGTACCTTCAGAATCATGAAGTTCCTGCATACTAGGACTTCTAGTGTCATGGTTACCTGGGTTTGGCTGCCTTTTATTACTCTCGTTCCATTCCTCCCTGAGAGCTGACTTGGACCCTGTTGGCTTTAAAGCCTATCGGAGATATGCCCAGTGTCATCATATATATATGTGGACATGCAATATTTGGCTGCTGGCCACTCCTCTTCACTGAGGAACAATTTCAGAATTGTCTTGTTTATGACCACATTGGTTCCATCCTGTCTCATCCCTGTTCCCCTCTGCAAGCTTGGCTGGACCCAGCAGGCCTTTCAGGCAAGCCTTAGTAGAATCTTGCCATCTGCTTGCCCCATTCTTCCCTATCCAGAAAGCAGTTTCTTCAGGTGCTACACAAATAGAAAAACTCTTCCTTGGACTCCCTCTTACAGATGCGGTCTCCCATTCACCTCTAGGACAAAACAGACCAGTACCCCAGCCCTTTCCCAGGGAAAATCTCCCTTGGGGGTATTTCTCTGCCTCTCTCTCTTCTTTCTGTCTCTCTCCCCATGTGGAAGTCCCCTCCCCTCTCCCCCACATGCCATGTGAGCACTGCCTCGTAAATTGTTCAGAATCCAAGTCTGGGTGGGATATTTACCCAGAGCGAATTATGGCTGGATACATTCCTATGTCAACATGTGCCACGCTCATTTCTTATAAAGTAGTTCATTATTCTGTGGGGCATAAATAGTATTACCAGATTGATATGATTAAAGCTAGTGAGTCATTAATTAGCATCTAATTAAAAGAGATGAGTTACATACCCATGTACAGTAGCTAATGTTATGTTTTCCTTGAAAAAGAAATGATTAAGTGTAGAGCAATTGTGTTTCCCAAGAAACTACACCAAACCATATGCGCAGTTTCTCTAGAGATGGAGGGACAGTGTCTGCCTTGGGGCACTGAAGATTAAGTTTGCTACTCCCCAAAGATGGGGCTGCCAACATAGGGTAGGATCTTTCTGGTCACAAGAAGCTGGCCTGTGCTCCACATGATATCATCAAGGCAGCTTCTTGGGGCTGGAGCCCAGACTCCAATGCTGCGGTCTCCTTCAGCCTTCTACTTATCAACTCACACTGCCAAGTGTGTTCACATTCTTTCACTAGTGTAGTTCTCGCCAGACCCATACTCCCATTTTATAAACCGGAAAACTCAACCTCATACAGGACTCACTCTAGCTGATTGGATAAGACCAGAGAATTTCTGGAGAAGCACCGGGACATGTTCCATCATCCTAGCCAGATATTCAGGGCCTCCTAAAAGTGAATTTTGATGTTTTCATGTAGCGTTCCTTCTCCCTATTCCTTCCTTCCTCTTCTTTCTCTAGCTGAACTGCCCTGTACCACGTTTCCCCTAATGTCCTAATTCTGTGCACTGCCCGCTGAGGGGGATCTCAGCCTATCCTTCACAGGTCCACCATGTGCTGAACTTCTGGAAGCAGACCGATTTCTAATTTCATCCATACAGCCTTGACTAACTCACACTCTGACTGCCCTTCCTCTCAGAAGATTCTTAGTGGATTTGTACAACAGAGATCCAGCTGTCCGCGATGTTGACATTTCCCACTGTGACATTCCACATATGTAGTTAGTGAGCCTCGTTTTATAGCTTGTTGAAAGTTTATTGTCTCCATTTTTATCATTCACTGCCTTGTTATAAAAGTAATACATAAAAACGATCTGGAAAGAAGTAGAAAACACAGTAGTGGTTACTCCTATTAGAAGGGACTAGTATGGGGACAGAGAGAGAGCAGTTGGAATGTCAAAATAAATAAATAAATTTATTTGACAGAGAGAGAGCACAAGTAGGGGGAGCAGCAGAGGGAGAGAGAGAAGCAGGCTCCTTGCTGAGCAGGGAGCCCAATGCAGGACTTAATTCTAGGACCCTGGAATCAGGATTCGAGTTGCAGGCAGATGCTTAACTGACTGAGTCACCCAGGCACCCCAAGATTTGGGATTTTTAAAAAAGATTTATTTATTTATTTGAGAGAGAATGCACATGGTGGGGGCAGAGGGAGAGAAGTAGACTCCCCACTGATCGTGGAGCCTGACATGGGGCTCAGTCTTAGGACCCTGAGATCATGATCTGAGCCAAAACCAAGAGTCAGGCACTTGACTGACTGAGCCAAGAGACTGTTTCTTTCTCCATCGTGTGTTCTTGGCTCCATTGTCATAAGTTAATTAACCGTCTAGGCAGGGGTTTATTTCTGGGCTTTCTGTTCTGTTTCATTGACCTATGTGTATTTTTAATGCCAACATCATACTGTTTTAATTACTGTAGCTTTGTAATACAGTTTGAAATCAGGGAGCATGATGCCTCTAGCTTTGTTTGAATAAAGTTGATTTGACCTGCCATGTAAGGTAGAGGGGCAAGATGGCAGAGAAGTAGACCCTGTTTCAACCGGTCCTCTAAAGTGAGCCAAATATCTACCAGAACACTCTGAACACCCATGAAATCAGCCTGAGATGTAGGATTATACACTTCTGGATCTCTACAGGGGCAGAAGACACCAGTGGAGAGATAAGGTGGAATGGGAACACTCGGACTGATATCAGAAGATAAATAGAAGGGGGAGGGAGCCACCAGAAGGGACCCATTGGAAAGTAATACTCCAATATGGAAGTGCCCTGTGGTTGGGGACCAGCATTAACATGACCTGCCATGTAAAAAAAAAAAAAAAAGCAAGCAAGAAAGAAAAACACTTTACGAATATATGGTTTTATTTATCTTAGGTTAATATTAAAAAGAACTACTATGTATGTCTGTATGCATAACTTCATAAGAAAATGAAAAATGTCTTCTAAAGTTATTGTACTATTCTGTCCTCCTGCCAGCCAGCCCTGTATGGAAGTTATAGCTGTTCAGCATCTTTGCCAACACTTGATATTTATAGATTTTTAAGTTGTAGCCATTATTTTGAGTGTCTGTTAGTTTCCTTTTTTTTTTTTTTAAAGATTTTACTTATTTATTTGACAGAGATCACAAGTAGGCAGAGAGGCAGGCAGAGAGAGAGGAGGAAGCAGGCTCCCCACTGAGCAGAGAGCCCAATGTGGGGCTTGATCCCAGGACCCTGGGATCATGACCTGAGCCGAAGGCAGAGCCTCTAACCCACTGAGCCACCCAGGGACCCTGTTAGTTTCCTAATGTGAGTTTAATTTGCATTTTCCTGATGACTAATGCTGCTAATCATCTTATATTTGTTGGCCATTTACATATCTTTTGCTTATTTCTCACTGGGTTATTTATATTGTTATGATTGACTTGTAAGATTTATTTATATATTCTGTACACTAGTCTATCATCAGATATATGTGTTATGAATATTTTCTCCCAGTCTGTGATGTGCTTTCTTGTTTTCTTAATGGTTATATTGAAGAGTAGAAGTTTCTAACTTTGGTAGAAACCAGTTTATCCATTCTTCGTGCCCTAACTCATCTTTGTCTGCCATAAAACCACAACGATTATGTTATGTTTTATTCTAAAAGTTTTGCATTTTTGGCTTTATGTTTGGGTCTATGATCCATTTGAGTTAATTATTGTGTGCAGTATAAATGAATTGTGGTTGTTGTTTTTTGGGCCTTGTTTTTTGTTTTTATTTTTTACTACATGGTTACCCAGCTGTTCCATTTCCATTTGTTGAAAAGACTATTTTTTTTTCCATTTAATTACTCTGGTGTTTTTGCAAAAATTCAACAACTATAGCCATGGATATATTTGGGGGCTCTAATCTATTTTATTCATTTATTTGTCTCTATGAAAATACCATTAGGTCTTAATTATTGAGAATTTCTAGTGGGTCTTGAGATTAGATGGTAAAATCCTTCTACTTTGTTCTTTGTTGTCAGATATATTTTGGTTCCTCTTTTGGTTTCATTGGTTTTTCTCTATTGTTTGTTCATTTTCTATTATATTAATTTTATTCTTATTATTACCATAGACTTCCTTTACTTACTTTGAGCTTAATTTGTTCTTTCTACCTTATTGAGGTGGAAGATGAGATCACTGATTTTAATTTTTTTTCTATTCTTAAATAAACAAAACTGAAATTTTCTCCCTAAGCACTGCTTTAATTACTTGAATACATGAATTTTGATGTTTTATTTTTATTAATATTCAACTCAAAATATTTTATTTTCCTTGTGATTTCTTCTTTGACTTTTGTGTTATTTAGATATGTGTTGCTTAATTTCCAAATATTTGAGGATTTTTAAAAATCTTCTTCTTATAATTTAATTTTATTATAATCCAATAACATATTGTACAGGATTCCAATCCTTTGAAATTTGTGTGGACTTTATTCATGGTCCAATATTTGATATATCTTGGTGATTTTTCCATATACACTTGGGAAAAAATGTCTTCTATAACTGATGATTATAGTGGCTTATAAATGTTAGATCAGCTATTTTGATCTATATTGCTTTTCAAATCTTATATATTTTACATTTTTGTATACTTATTCAATTAGTGATTATTGGAGTAATGTTAAAATTTCCAGTTGTAATTGTAGATTTTTCTATTTTTCCTTTTAATTCTAGCAGATTGTGTTTTATGCATTTTGAAATTCTGTTAGTACATGCATAGTCATTTAGAATTGTTATGCTTTCTTGATGAATTGGCACTTTTATCATTTTGAAATGTCCTTCCTCATCACTGGTAATAACCCTTTGGTTTTTTTGTTTGTTTTTTTAAAGACTTTTTATTTATTTATTTGACAGATAGCGAGATCACAAGTAGGCAGAGAGGCAGGCAGAGGCGGGGGGGGAAGCAGGCTCCCCGCTGAGCAGAGAGCCTGATGTGGGACTCGATCCCAGGACCCTGAGATCATGACCTGAGCCGAAGGCAACTGCTTAACCCACTGAGCCACCCAGGTGCCCCAACCCTTTGTTTTAATGTCAGCTTTGTCTGATAATAATATAGCCACTTCAGCATCCTATAATAAGTGTTTCATGGCACATCACTTTCCATCTTTTAAGCTTCCTGTTTTTATATTAAAATGTGCATTTTAGGGGCGACTGGGTGGCTCAGTGGGTTAAAGCCTCTGCCTTCGGCTCGGGTCATGATCCCAGGGTCTTGGGATCGAGCCCCGCATAGGGCTCTCTGCTCGGCAGGGAGCCTGCTCCCTCCTCTCTCTCTGCCTGCCTCTCTGCCTACTTGTGATCTCTGTCTGTCAAATAAATAAATAAAATCTTTTAAAAAATGTGTATTTTGTTGGATATTGTTTTCATATTCAATCTGCCAGTCACTGCCTTTTAATTAGGGTGTTAATGTCATTTATATTTAATATAATTATTAATATTGCCTTTAAATCTTATAATTTGTTTCTATTTATCACATCTGGTTCTTTTTTTTTTAACCACTTTTCCCTCCTGTTTTTGCCATGTGTTTTGGATTGACTGGCAATTTTTTAAATTCCACTTTATTGGGCACCTAGGTGCCTCAGTCAGTTAAGCAATTACCTTTGGCTCAGGTCATGATCTCAGGGTCTGGGGATCAAGCCCTGCATTGGGCTCCCTGCTCAGCAAGAGTCTGTTTTTCCTTCTCCCTGTGCCATTTCCCCTTTTACACTTGCTGTCTCTCTCTGTCAAATAAATAAAAAAACACTTTAAAAATAATTCCACTTATTCTTTGTAGCTATAACTCTTCATTTTATCGTAAGTTTTTTAGTGGTTACACTAAGGATTACAATATGTTTTCTTATTTTATTAGTAATTTGGTGTAAGTTGATATGTTACTTCCCATATAATGTGCTAACCTTGCAAGGATACCCTTCATTTTATCTCCATCTTTTTTGTTGTTGTTGTCATACATTTTATTTCTACATATGTTATTATCCCACAATAAACAGTTGATTATATCTTAAAGGAGCTAAATGGGGAAAAAAGGTCTTATACTTACCTATTTACCATTTCCAGTACTCATTTTTTCTTGTAGATTTGACTTTCCATCTGGTGTTATTTCCCTTTGTTCTCAAGAACGTTAATATCTTTGGTAGTACAGGTCTCTTAGTGATGAATTCTTTCAGGTTTTGCTTATTGGAAAATATTCCCATTATGTACTTATTTTTGAAAGATATTTTTAAATATTTTTTTCAGTGTTCCAAGATTCATTGTTCATGCACCACACCCAGTGCTCCATGCAATACATGCCCTCCTTAATACCCACCACCAGGCTCACCCAACCCTCCACTCCCTCCCCTCCAAAACCCTCAGTTTGTTTCTCAGTGTTTATAGTCTCCCATGGTTTGTCTCCCCATCTGATTTCCCCCAACTCACTTCTCATCTCCATCTCCCAGTGTCCTCTGTGTTATTCCTTATGATTCACAAGTAAGTGAAACCATATGATAATTGACTCTCTCTGCTTGACCTATTTCATTCAGCATAATCTCCTCCAGTCCCATCCATGCCGATACAATGATGATGAACATTTTTTCATGTGTCTGTTAGCCATTTGTATGTCTTCTTTGGAGAAGTGTCCGTTCATGTCTTCTGCCCATTTTTTGACATGATTATCTGTTTTGTGTGTGTTGAGTTTGAGGAGTTCTTTATAGATCTTGGATATCAGCCTTTTGTCTGTAGTGTCATTTGCGAATATCTTCTCCCATTCTGTGGGTTGCCTCTTTGTTTTGTTGACTGTTTCCTTTGCTGTGCAGAAACTTTGATCTTGATGAAGTTCCAAAAGTTCATTTTCACTTTAGTTTCCTTTGCCTTTGGAAACATGTCTTGAAAAAAATTGTTGTGGCCAATGTCTAAGAGGTTACTGCCTATGTTCTCCTCTAGGATTTTGATAGAATCCTGCCTCATGTTGAGGTCTTTTATCCATTCAATGTCTACTCTCGCCACTGTTGTTCAACATAGTACTAGAAGTCCTAGCAATAGCAATCATACAACACAAAGAGATAAAAGGTATTCAAACTGGCAAATAGGAAGTCAAACTCTTTCTCTTCGCAGATGACATCATACGTTATGTGGAAAACCCAAAATACTCCACCCCCAAACTACTAGAACTCATGCAGCAATTCAGTATGTGGCAGGATACAAAATCAATGTACAGAAATCAGTTGCTTTCTTACACACTGACAATGAAAATATAGAAAGGGAAATTAGAGAATCGATTCCATTTAACTATAGCACCAAGAACCATAAGATACCTAGGAATAAACCTAACCAAAGAGGTAAAGGATCTGTACTTGAGGAACTATAGAACATTCATGAAAGAAATTGAAGAAGACACAAAAAGATGGAAAAGCATTCCATGCTCATGGATTGGAAGAATAAACGTTGTTAAAATGTCTGTATGCCTAGAGCCATCTATACTTTCAGTGCCATCTGATCAAAATTCTACAGACATTTTTCAAAGAGCTAGAGCAAACAATCCTAAAATTTGTATGGAACCAGAAGAGACCCCAAATCACTAAGGAAATGTTGAAAAAGAACAACAAAACTGGGGCATCACGTTGCCTGATTTCAAGCTTTACTACAAAGCTGTGATCACCAAGACGGCATGGTACTGGCACAAAAACAGACACATAGACCAGTGGAACAGAGTAGGGAGCCCAGATATGGACCCACAACTCTATGATCAACTAATCTTCGACAAAGCAGGAAGAAATATACAGTAGGAAAAAAGAGAGTCTATTCAATAAATGGTGCTTAGAAAATTGGACAGCTATGTATGGAAGAATGAAACTCGACCATTCTCTTACACCATGCACAAAGATAAACTTGAAATGGATAAAAGACCTCAATGTGAGGCAGGAATTTGAAAGATATTTTGTCTGGATATAGAATTGTACATTGTCAGCTTTTCCTTTCAGCACTTTAAAGGTGTTTCTCTGTCTTCTAGCTTGCATTGTTTCTGATGAGAAGTCAGTGTGAATCTTTATTCCGAGTGCCTCAGTGTGTGTGTGGGGGGGGAGAAATGTGTTCTAAGTGTGGCTTATAAAGCCTCTTGGATCATGGGTTGATAGCTTTCTTCAGTTTTGGAAAGCTCTCATCTGGCATTACTTCAAATATTGCTTCTTCCAGATTGTCTCTTTCCTCTCTTTTTGAAGCTAAAAATTCTTTCACTCTGTATTTTTTCAAATTGCCCACATATCTCTTATACTGTGTCATTAATTTCCATTTCCATCTTCTTTTTCTCTCTCTGCTTCATTCTACATATTCTACAGATCTCTCTTCTAATTTATTATTCTTTTTTGTTTGTTTCTAGTTGGTAGTTAATATACTGCAAATCCCTCTATTGAGTTCTTAATTTTATTTCCTGCACTTTTCAGCTCTAGAATTTCAATTTAATAATTTTAAATAATTTAAAATAAATTCCAGTTCAATTTCCCCACCTTTTCATCTATATTCTTGAACATATAAATCATGTATGATTTTTTAAAAGTCCATGTTTGATAACTCCAAATAACTAGATCATTGATATGTGTCTCTATTGTCTTTTTTCTTGATTCTTGATTTTTAGCCATTTAGTCCTGTTTCCTGAAATGCAATTTAATTTCTAATTGACATTAGACATGTTTTGAAAATAAAAATGGTTTAAAATAAAATAAAAAAGCTTTTATTAATTATCTCCCTTCATTGATATTTTTTTTTTTTTGGAAAGCTATGATCAAATTACTTTTATCCAACCACAGAATGAGATTATTTGAAGGTAGGTTTCAGGAATTGCAATGGCTCGATTATTTCCTGTTGTCTTAAGTGTAGCTTTTCAGGGATCTCTCAACCAAAATCCTGGGGTATCACTGCTAGGTCTGAACTCCAGATTTTTTATTTCCAAGGGCATCAAACTGCTGAAACTCTGCTTATCGTTTTTGTCTTTAATAGTCATTTTCCCTTGTTTCTCTGCTTTTGGCCTTTTTCTGGAAGAATGTGCAGCTTAAGATCTAACAAATGCTTTTAGGGGGAATTCGGGATCACTCCTCTGGTGGTCTTTTTACTTTTGGGATCTGGAGCCCTCAGTCCTAGCTATCTTTATAGCCTGACTCTAAATTTTATCTTCCAGGACAATGAGACTACCACAAACGTTAGGCTGTCACTTTTTGTTCAGTGTCTCTGTCCCATACTCAACTAGAAAATGCTCCAAGAGGAAAAAAACAATGAGTAATATGGGACCTCAGTGTGTTTCTTTACTCTCTGAAAGGTCCTGCCCACTTTGGTTGTTCTTTTATGTTTTCAGTTGGCTGGATTTATTTTTGGCACTTACCCTGTTTTTATAGTTTTTGTAGCAGAATTGGTCTAACACAGTGTATTCTGTCATATCCAGAAGCAGAAGTCAACACTTTTATTTTTTGTCAAAAAACATGCGTACGCTTATGCCATGAATGTGTCTACAATTTATTTACCTCATTCAATGAAGATGGACAATACATTTTCCCATCCTTAGTTTACCTGCTACCACCAGTTTTAATTGATGTAAGATGATAATGTAACCCAGTTAATTGTTGATTTCATGAATTAAGAATCCTCTCTTTTCAGAATTATTTATGACACTTTCATCTGTTTTGTAACCGAATTTACCACAGTTATTTAGAATAAATTATGTGCTTAAATGCTTTCAGTTGCTCATTACCAGTTCTTCCACACCATGACTTTACTATTTATGAGTTTTAAATTTTGATTCTTTTTTTCTTCAGCTGGCTGAAGTAGACCTTGGAGTAATTTTTCAGGAAGAATGTATAAGTCAAATACTTTGTGATTCCTCGCATAGCTGAGATTATTGGTCTGTTGACTTCATATATGAACCAGTTTTCAAGTATTCAATCATTTCCAAAAAAAAAAAAAAAATCAAACACTTAACCTGAGCAAAGTACTGTGTTAGATGCTAGGAATATAGCAGTATGCAAAATGTACATGGTTGACACTTTCATGGATTTTACACTCTAGTGGGAAAAACAGACATTAACAGCTGATTCCACAAGTAACTGCTGTTGATCATGGTGACAAAGGAGAGGAAGAGATTTCTAGCAGGAGGGGAGCAAGGGGATGCAGGAGATTTCTCTGAAAGGGGGAACGATTAAATAAAAATCCAACAAATGAATGAGTGACCTAGGGTGATACTGGGAAGGGGTGATAAACTCTAGACAGAGGGAACAGAATGAGCAAGAACTTGAGACTGGATGGAATGTGAAAGAAAGGCAGTGTAGTGGGTGTGAGGGGTGGGAGGGTGCTGCTGGGGCACATGACTGGTGAAATGGGCAAAGGAAGATGGTACAGAGCTTGGAAGGCCTCATTCAAAGTTGGAGTTTTTAGGCAAGACAAAATCACTGAGGGGGTTTGAGCAGAGATGTGGCATGATCACTCCTGATTAAGAAAAAACAAAACTATACTGAGTGTGTCATGTAGAATGACTCAGAAAGGAGCAAGAGGATAAAGATGGACCAAACAGTAGGCTATTTGCTATTGCCAAGGTTCCAGTGGGTGGTGGTGGTTGCTAGGTTTGGACTGATGACAGTGGAACCATAGAGGTGGGTATACTTAAGACACTGTTGGAGATATCTTTCACTCTTCTATTCCTCACCTCCCACCCCCCATTTCCATCAATGTCAGATCCATTAGCAAAGTCCATGTCCCTGTTGTCTCCTATCTGGATGATTGTAGTAGCCCCCCTAGCAACTCTTCCTGTGTTTATCCTGTTAAAGCATGAATCACATTAGGCCATCTCTCTCAACTCTCCCAACAATTCTGCTTTCACTCAGACTGAGTGAAAACCAAAGTTTTAACAATGGCCCACAAAACAAAACATGATGTGGCCTTGTATTTCTGATATCTCTTGTCACTCTCTGTTTTGCTTATTTCAGTCCAGCGACACTGACCTCTTAGTCATTCCTGCACCATGCCCAGGGCCTTTGAACTTGCTGTTCCCTTTGTGAGGAACACTTCCCCTACATTTTTGCATGGCTTGCTCCCTTATATTATTCCAGGCTCTACTCAATTTAAGAGACACCTTCCCTGATCATCCTCTGCTAACGTGTGTTGCATTGCCCTGTGCATTTATAAAACCTACTAATATCTGAAATAACATCCATTTATCTGGCATATTATCTGGTATATTGTAGTTCTTCCTTCCAGGAAGATATAACTTCCAGTGGCTTCAGGAACTTACTCAGTCTTTTGCATCGTGGCTAGATGCTTAGCTAGTAGAATGGCGTTTGGCACAAAGGAAGTGCTCAATGAATATTGGTGGACAAAGTTTGTTTTTCTTTAGCTCGCTGGTCTCAATATCCTCTGGAGTTCTAGACTTTTTCCTCTGCTCAGAGAAGCTTTTGAGATATTTAAAAGTGGCAATCACTTCTCCCTGGACTTTTCTCCTCTTAAAATTGAATTTCTTCTGTTCCTTCCACTTACCATACACCAATGTCTCTTACCTCTGCCTTAGCTGTTTGGTTTATCATATGATCAGTTCAGCAACACTTTGGGTCACTCCTTGTGTCTTCTCTCTGGGAACCTGTTCCTACCATAGACACACAAAGACACTTTGCCTTGCCTAATGCTGTCCATGGCCAGGGGACTCAGGAAATATTTGCTGAATGAAAGGTTGAATGGAAGTTGGTACAACCAGAGACTCTCCGGGTGCTCAGGCCTTGGAGGATGAAGCCAGCTTCTCTGGCTGGATTTATTGCTCTTCCTTTCAGAGCCTCCTGTCACCCACACTCCCAGGGCCTTTGTAAATCACTTGGTGTTATTCCTTCACTTACACATTTTTTATGACTGTCCTTTTAGGACCACATAAATCAGATGTCAAATCAGGTTATTAGCAGGGGCTATTTTTTTTCTCTTCTGTCAACAACCTGGTATTTTAATTCACTTTGGACTTTTCTGTTTCTATTTGTAACCCCTTTCTAAGGTGTTGGATGCTGGCAGAAAGGTTTGTTTGGAAGGAAAATTAGGGGCAGTTAGGCCAGATATCAGACAGCAGATGTAGAGTCTTGTCATGATAAGAATGGTGGAGAAAGGAACCTTCCACCTTTGTCATTGAAAGATGACCTTAATCTCTGGGTGAATCAGGAGGCTTTTTAAATTACTAACGAAAAATGAAGGATTTCCCCCAGGCCCATGGAAGTGGGGAAACATCACCGTTTGGGTAGATTCCATCATTCAAAACATTTGAGTGACATGGTGTGGAAATGTGAGGAAGAATGATGTTGGTCTCTGGGCTCTCTAATCGGTTACACGGATCAACTGGTTTTCCACAACTTCATTGTTCATTTTAATACCTGGTAAACTGAGATCCCTTACAAATTCCTATTTGTTAAAATGGTCTTGAGGGGAGCCTGAGTGGCTCGGGGTCCTGGGATTGGGCCCCACATCAGGCTCTACGCTGAGTGTGGAACCTGCTTAAGATTCTCCCTCTCCCTCTCTCTCTGCCTGCCCACCCCTCACTCCTGCATGGATGCGCACATGCTCTCTCTTTCTCTATCAAAAAAAAAAAAAAAAAAAGGTCTTGGTAATTTTCTTAAAATCAACTTTTAAAATTTCTATGATACAATGCACAGGTTTGAGGTACAGTGTTTGATGAGCTTTGCCTCACACATATATGTGTAACTACCCTGTCTATAAATCATAAACTCATTCTACATTGATGTAAATAACACATTTTTATGAAAAACAGTTCTATTTTCTGAAGCAACATGAAAACTAGAATTGTAAATTTACACGTTTTTGTAAATTTTTTCCATGTCTGGCTTAATAGAGATGGCTGGGTTCTCGTATCGGTTTCTGCATTCTGTTACAATATCACACATCATGCCTCTGCAAGACTCTACCATACACTTCTGAGACAATGTGGATGAAAATGCAAATAATATCATAACATTATTGTGAACATAGCTTTTACCTCTTGGACTCCTTGAAAGAGACTCGGGGACCCACCAGGAGTCCCCAGACAGCACTTTGAGAAGCACTCTTGAGGGCCATCATGTCAGCCATGAAAAAAGACAGTTTTACTTCTCCCAGCTCAATTTTTGTATCGTTTATTTTTTCTTGTTCTCTTGCCCATGATAAGACGTCTACTCCAAGGTGTAACAGAAGTAATTAGAACAACCAGCATTGCCTTTTTCCCGAACCAGGGGAGAAGTTTTTACTGTGTTCCTATGTACTGTAGGAGTGAGAGATTTGTGATGTTCCTTAGCAGATTGAGGAAGCTTCTCATGCTGTAGTTTTCTGAGGGTTTTCGGGGTTTTTACTTGTTTGATTTTGATTTTGCCATGAGTCAACATCACATTTCCGGGTAAAACCCCATTTTGTAAATATTTTCGTGTATTGCTGGACTAAGTTTGCGAATATTTGGTAATGTATTTTTGCACCAATATTTGTAAGATTTACTGGCCTTTAATCTTCTTTCCTTGTAATAGCTTGGTCAGGCTTGTTACCAGCATTAATGTTGACGTCATAAATTGATGTGATAAACACTTCTTTCTCCTTTATTTTTTGGTCCAGTTTGGTTAGATTGCTCTTGTTTCTCATGTAAGTGTTTTGATAGAATTCACTTGTGAAATCGCCTGGATCTGGCTCTGTTTGTGTGAAAGCTTTTTTTTTTTTTTTAAACTTTATTTGTCAGAGAGAGCTAGCACAGGGAGACAGAGTGGCAGGCAGAGGCAGAGGGGAAGCACGCTCCCTGCTGAGCAAGGAGTCCCATGCGGGACTCGATCCCAGGACGCTGGGATCATGACCCGAGCCGAAGGCAGCTGCTTAACCAACTGAGCCACCCAGGCGTCCCTGTGTGAAAGCTTTTGATTATAAAGTTAAGTTCTTTAATAGATATAGGCTGTTCAGTTTTTAAATTTTTACTTCTTAAAGCAGTTTCGGCGAATTGGGCTTTTCAAAAACTGAGTCTTAAAAAAAAAAAAAAAACTGAGTCTTCTATGTTGTTGAATATATTCACATGAAATTGCTTCAAGTATTCTCTTACTGTCCTTTTATTTTCTATCATATCTGTAAGAATATCTACTCTTAAGTCACTGATATTCTTTATTTGTGTCTTCTCTAGTTTTTTTTTTTCTTACTCAGGTTTGAAGGAATTGATTAATATTTTGTTCTAAGAAATACATTTGGGATTTGATAATAGTCTCATTTTTTTCCCTATCTCATCAATTCCTGTTCTTATCTGTGGTTTTTAATCATCAGTTCTAATTTGCTTATTTTCTTCTTGTTGCTTCTTAATTTTTAATTTTAAAACTTAGTGAACTGATTTCAGATCTTTTCTAATATAAGCATTTTTCAATGTAAAATAGTTTTTATTCCCTTTTAATTTCTTCTTTGACCATTGGGTCATTTAGAAACATATTATTTAAATTTCAAATATTTGGGGATTTTTTTTGTACATACCTTATTGCTATGGTTTTCTAATTGAAAATACTTGTGGTCAGAGAATGTACTCTATAAAATTTCAGCCTTTTAATGAAAGCATATGAGTTATCTTGATGAACCTTTTACATGCATTTGAAAATGATATGTCTTCTGCAGAGATAACTGCTTAATTTTAAACTTTAAGTGTGTGTGGTAACACTCTACAGGTTACTACTATACTTCAAAATGGAATTTATAATTTATACACCCAAAGAAGTTAAGAAAATGTTAATTTCAATAGAAAGCAAGAATGGAAAAACTGAAACAAAACAAAACAAAAAAACTATTGATAAATAAAAATGATGCCATAATAGAATGAAAATAAGTTAAAATATATAAATAATTATAATGAATATACACAAATTTTACTCTTCTATGGAAGATGGTGGCTGTCAGATTTAAAGAACACAACAAAATTCAGTTATCTGCTATTTATAAGAAATAATAGCTAAAATGCAAAACATAGAAGCTGAAAAGAAAAGAAAAATATATTTGTCAAATGTCAACAAATGAAATCTTTATAGTTGTGTTACTAATGGACAAGATGGCCTTCATGCACAAACTGAGAAAGAGGGTAACTGTATAATGAGAAAAGAGAAACAATTCTGGCAAAATGTAAATATTTTAAATTCAGTCTTAAGAATTGTAGCCTCTAAATAAATCATGCCATAATTGAAAAAAAATAAGGATGAATTGATGATCCACAAATGTAGTGGGAGATTTTAATTCTTCTCTCTCAGGAATTGTTAGATCAGGCAGCCAAATATTCTAAAGATGTGAACAACACAATGAATAGACTATGCTGAATTCTTATGCAGAACCCTGAACTGAACTCTGAGAGCAGTGGTTTGCAAACTTGGTTGACATCAAAGTCCCCTGGAGATCTTGTGAAAACAGAATGCTGGGCCCCACCCCTCGAGCTTCTGGTTCAAGAGGTCCAGAGGGAGCCTGAGAGTTTGCGTTTTTAACAAACTCTACATAATGCGATGCTGCTGGTCTAGGGACCACATTTTAGGGACCACTGCCTTCCTTTCAGGCACACTTGAAATATCTACAAAAGTTGAGCATGTCTTGGTCCACAAAACAAATCTCAAAGCAAATTCTGAGAAGTCAGTGTTCATAATTGTTATGAATTAATTTACAAAAGATAACCTGAACCACCTATAAGAACAGCATTAAATAAACACATCCCATTAAAAAAAATAACCCATGGGTCATAAAATAAATCATAATAAGAATTAGAAAATATTTAGAATGAATGTTGCAAGCTAAGCCAGCAGCCAAAAGTAAATTATAAATTGGAGCACCAGGGCAGCTCAGTTGGTCAAGCATCCAACTGTTGATTTCAGCTCAGGTCATGATGGCGGGGTTGTGGGATGGAGCCCCGCGTGGGGCTCCGCTCTGGGCATGGAGCCTGCTGAGCATTCTCTCTCTTCCTCTCCCTCTGCCTCCCCCTCCTTTAAAAAAAAGTAAATTATAAATCATAAGATAGGCAAAATCAAAAAATATTAATACTAAATGGAAAACTTTTCTGATGGAAAAAAATGAGAAAGAGAAGACAGAAATGAAAAGATGCTGTGAATGAGAGAGCACACTGCTGACAGGAAGTACCATAGAGATGTCAGAAATCAGAAGAAACACAATGACTGCTGCATGGCAAAACATTTGAACACAAGGTCAGTGCTGCCCAACCCTGCTACATTAGACTTCTCAGGGGCTTTTCAAAGACAGCAATTCCTGGACCCCTCCCAGATGAGATAAATCAGAATCTCTGAGGGTCAGATAGGTCATCAGGTCCAGCAGGCACTTCTTCTTCTTCTTCTTTTTTTTTTTGTAGATATATTTTTTTATTTTCAGCAGGGACTTCTAATGGGCAGCTACGGTCCAGAGCCATGGCCCCAAGCATTCCAGGCTCATTTGAGGAACTCCTTCATGTCAAAGGTGTTAGCCTCTGACATACAGTCATGGAAGGGTCCCCCTTTTCTCCCTCCACCAAGACATGAGGAACAGACCTCACATAACCCTAAAATCTATCACATGTCCCCTCCCCCCTATCGGCACTGTGGTTTCATCTAATGTCCCCATGATGGTTCAACAACACAGGCTTCTCTCCTGTGACTAAGATCACATCCACAGAAGTGGGCATCATTTTCCAGCCAGTGGTCCTGGGACTCTTCCAATGAATCAACAGTGCATTTTCTCTTCTCTCCTGGGTGATCATGATTTATTTTTGGAACCAGAATTGGGAAGACGAGTAGTGCTTTCTTCCAACTTAATGATGGTTGCCATATGTGAAGCACTGTATTTCTGATATAGAAGAAGAAAAGTGTAAAACCAATCCCAAAGACCTTACAATCTAATCCCAAAGAATTTATGGTATGAAGCCTTCACATGCCCACACATACAAACACATACGGGGTTGTGTAACACAGTCTTTGATTACATATGAGTTTGAGTGATGGTATTAGTCAAGAAGAAAGTGTAGAAAACAGAAGCCATTCTGGCTATTTTTTTTTTAAAAAGAAGGATTTAATAAAGGGAATTGGGCGTTTGCAAAATTACTTGAAGGTCTAAAGGAACAGGCTCCAGCCTAGGGCTCCAGAGATGATTCTAGAGCGAAAATGACAAATGGATCCATTGAAAGAACTGCTAACTCTGCTGCACTGTTTGGCAAGAAGGGAAATAAGGGGTTGACGGGGCCAAGTGCTGGCCCCAGGATCACACCCACACAGGGGCGATTTGTGTCATGAGCCTTGGCCAGAAGTGTGGGCTCCAAAGCCATGCTGAAGCTCCTAGGTCCACTCCAGAAAAAAAAAAAAGGGGGGGGGGGGGAACTTCTCTGCCATAGATTCTCCCCAAGTTAACTCACTTCCAAATCTCCTGTCTTGCAAGAGGGCATTCTATTGTTGGAACCTAAATTACAAGTAAAACGTTCACTGCAAGGCCGTCTGGGGCATGCAGTTGTTCGTTTTCCTGGCTGGCACGGGACAGGAAGGCGCCCTGGGAGGAGGAGGCTGAGCCAGTCTCCCTCAGGGGAGCTGGGGAGTCAGCAACTGAAGAGAACAAGGGAACCAAAGCCTTGTACCCTGCCCCTCGTGTGCCCCTCAGGGCAGAACAAGCATCTAATTGGCCATGAGGACCTTTCAGTTTCTCCTGCCAGAGAATCAATATTTTACCCTTTCTTTCTTTCAACAAAGTATGTATGTATGTATGTATGTATTTATTTATTTATTCATCCATTTTAGAGAGAGCACGTGTGTGAGTGAGATTGAGGGGGAAGGGGCAAAAGGAGAGTGAGGGAGAATCCTAAGCAGGCTCCATGCTCAGTGTGGAGTCTAACATGAGGCTCGATCTCATGGCCTGAGATCGTGACCTGAGCTGAAATCAAGAGCCACCCAAGTTCCCTGCCTAATAATATTTCACATATGTCTCCTTTTTTAATTTTCTTCTAGTGCCTTCAATCAAACCCTCTGATTTTGATCTGGGCTGCTGCAAGAGCTTTCCGACAAGGCTTTCTGTGTATAGTTTTATTACTATAAACCATCTTGTACAGTATTGCTACAGGAATTTTTTGAAAACATATTTTCTTTGTCAGTAGGCTTATCTAATTATCGTACTTTCATGATGCCATCAGCATTGTCCTCCTTCTCCCGAATGCTATCTCTTCCCATCTCTGCCATGTAGTAGATACTCAAAATTGCTGTTGAATGAACAGGAACAGCATTTGCCAAGTGTGATAAGTGTATGCACAGTGATTTAAGGTGGTGTGATAGTGTTATTTTTATTTTAATAAATATATCATCACAGTATGTGTATATTAAAAATATAACTAGCACATATAAGATTATAGATATTATTTAGGATGAGGTTAAAGTGAACAGTGAGCCCATGTTATAAAACAAAAGGACATCAGAGGAAACATGGGATACAAATATCATAAAAATTCGGGATAGGAGAATGTGGATAACCAATGTTGGAAATAACTGCAGGGGTCATTTTTTGGCTGAGAGATGTGTGAGGCACCTGTCACTTTGAGGGTGACAACGAAGTTCCTGAATGAAAATCCTCTCTCATATGAGCCCCAACTACCAGTTCCTACCTATTTTTGCCACTCCTGTTCCATTCTCCAAACTGTTACAGGGGCACATGAAACTCCCTACAGCTCCAAGGTCTGTTGTCTCTGAACATGCGGTTGTCTGTCTGAAATGTTCTCCCCTGCTTCTCTATTGAATAGGGAAACTCCTGTTCATCCTGCAAAACCCAAATCAGATGTCAGCATTTCAACTGTAGTGGGCTAAAAATAGAGATGCCATAGATGGAAACAAGGTGATATCCCAGAGAAGTAAGTCCCTCATGATCTAGCGAGAGGTCTTCCCAAGTAGAGACACCAAAATTTAATTGTTGTGCCTCTCTCAGAGCTGATTGTGTTTGGAAGGAACGCCTCACATGAGTTCAATATTGCGGTTCATCAATATATGTTATTGCTAAGGGTCTTTCTTTCTCAGTGCCTTTGGCATTGTCCTTATGAGGGTGAGACACCAATCTCTCCTCAAAGGCCCTACACTGTGTATCACAGCCTGGGCTCACCTATTCCTCCGCCATCCCTGCAAAGGCTCACGGTCTTCCACATGTATCAGCACTTAGAATTGGCATTTCACAGCCAAGGGGGCGCTTTAACAGCGAGTTAAGCGTCCAACTTGGGTTTTGGCTCAGGTCATGATCTTAGGGTAGGGCATGGAGCCCCATGCTGTAGGCTTCCTGCCCCGCAGAGAGTCTGCTTAAGTTTCTCTTTCCTTCTCCCCTATCCCCCGTTCCCAACCCGCTCTCTCTCTCTTAAATAAGTAAATAAATCTTTTTTAAAAAATTGGCATTTCACAGCCAGAATAATACTATTTTTCTTTTGCTAATTTTTTCCTAATACGCAGGATGCTTAATTGTAGAAAAATTAGAAGCATAAAAAATGACAAGAAATAGAAAAAGAAATCACTCATAATCCCAAATTACCTAGAGGCAAAAAATACTAATGTTTTGGCACATTTCCCCGTGGTCTCTTTTCCATGCCTCTGACCCCCAGTTTTATATATTGTGCTTATAGTCTTCTTTATTCACTTACCATTACTCTTCTATGTTATTAAAAATTCTTTTAAAACATTAATTGCATTAATTAACCATACCTTAACCACCAGCTATTTCAGTGATTTCCAGGATTTTTATTATAGGTAATGCTGCAATAAACGTTTTCGTGTATAAATCCATGTCTGCATTTTAGATTCTTTCCCTAGAACTGATACGTAGATGTGAAATCACTGTTTAATAAATTATGAATATTTTAAGGCCAAACTAGGAATACTCTTGTCTCTTGACTTCTATTTCAGGGATTTTTCCACTTTAACACACTATTGTGCTTTTTTGTCAAAATCCACATTAAAAAAAAAAAAAAAGGACATTTCTTTCCCCCAGACTGGCACAATATCCTTAGAAGCACACAGTTAAATCCACTGACACTCTAGATAAGTCTCTTCAGAATCCCCCCTGAACTACCTTTTGAGACCCTCTTGTCCTGATCTGGAAAACCCAAGTGTCCAAACTATTGGTTGGCACCTGGATTGTACCTGCATTTTGGGTTAAAAACTTCATGGGGTTCTGCTATTTTTCTGCTTATTTTTTCAGGTAAAATCCTGAAGGAACCTTGCAGTCTGGGCAAGGGTTGAGATTTTTTCACTGCCCTGCAAATATTACAGAGCCTTTATTTCCTGGTTTCCACTGACCCCATTGGAAAGAGCTCATTCAGTGGATATATAGTTACCATAAGAACTTGTTCTTTTGTTTCTGGGACAGACGGTGGCACAGTCATGTAGCTGGTTCTGGAATGACTTTATGTAGATGGTGACAACCTCCTCCTCCATCTGGACATATGCTTGATGAGTGGGCTGCATCTTTGTGAGAAAAATCCTGGGCACCTTCCTCCAGGGGGCTGTAGCCTCTCAGGTGGGCACACCAAGATCAAGGCAATATGCACAAGTAGGTGGGCCCATGGTATCATCCTTTCAGCCAGGGACTTTTCCCGACTGTCAGTGTGACCTCCTATTTAAGAACCTCTTCTTGACAGTCTTAATAGCACAGATGACTGGCAGTATGCTCTTGAGATGATGTCTCTGGGCAGCAAAGGACATAAGAAAGAAGGACATAAAATGGTAAAGATGAGAGAAATAAGGTCCTTCCTCTGTTTTTGCGCCGGAGAGGATTCTGTTGGGGTTGGCAAGGCAGGTATAGCATTCTTGGTCCTTACTCTGGGGGCCTTACACTGCCAACATCTATGTCTCCTGGCCACAGGGTTTTCCTCAGTGATGGGAGCACCACATGCCCTTGTGCATACGGGGCCTGAGGGCTGGAGAATTGAAGCCCCTCCCCAGCAGCCCTTAACCAGTGAGGGACAAGACCCAGGGTCAAAGTTGCCAGGGCTACTGGCTGGATCCTCAGGCCAGGGCTGGGTGGTTTAAGTAACAGAAATTTATTTTCTCATAGTTCTAGAGGCTAGAAGTCCTAGGTCATGCTGCTAGCAGGGTTGGTTTCTCCTGACACCTCTCTCCTTGGTTTGCAGATGGCCACCTTCTTGCTGTGTCCTCACATGGTCTTTCCTCCATTGTGAGCATCCCTGGTGCCTCTTTGCATGTCCTAATCTCCTCCTTTTATAAAGATACCAGTCACATTAAATTACGGAGGTATTTTGAAGTGCTGGGGGGTTAGGGCTTAAACTTAAGAATTTGGGGGAACACAGCTCAGTCCATAATAGCCACCCTAATAAGATGCCTGTTCCTCAATCCTTTTCCCAAAACATGACAGCAAATGAAATAGTCGCTCTGAATCAGTAACTATGGAAGAGCCTTTGGGTTAGAGGAGAGTGGGCAGGGGTCCAAGCACATTGCTGGGATAGGCAAGGCTCAGGAAGGAAGCCCGTGTTGACAGTGTCCCTCTGTTATCCAAAAGCAAGCTGGGATGAGTGGGGAATTTACCATCTTTGTACACTGATACTGAGTTAAATAATGTGCTTGTTGATTATAAATCTTCTTGGTATAATTCTACTGCAGTAGCTCTTGGAAGATATGTGCTGAGGAAAGATCACCACCTACTTTAGTGTAATGTATTATTTCTGGTAAAAAATATATATATCTTCAACAAAGCAGGAAAATTCAGGACTTCTTCAGTTAAGCTCTTTGGAGACCAGGAGTGGATGACACAGATAGAACAGGCAGTCAATATCTCTGTACTTAAAAACTGGGTTAGACTCAATAAAGACATCAAGTTAGAGTCTCTCCTGGAAGATCCAAGACTTGCTGTTTTCCCAATTGGTAAGAATCTGGTGGAATCCTGGGCAATTCCACCCAAATGGCAAAATTACACAAAGGAAACCAAAAGGGGCCAGAATTCTGGAGCCAGGGGAGCAGAGTTTGACAGCAGCTGGTGAATAGAGTTGGTGGCTGACCCCGGCCTTGTGTAATGGCATTCTGAGCTCCCGGAGGTCGGGCTGAGGTGCCATCCTTGCAATCAATGAGCTCATTACCCTGGGAAATCGTTTCTCCTCCCTTCAGCTCCTTTGCAGATTTCATTTGCATTTTCCCAGACCTGTTTTCATTTCCATCAGCCTGGGCTGGCAGTTGGTGGGGGCTCAGTCTGGAGCTGCCTTGTAGTCAAGTTACCCCCTCGATATTGCTTCTGGTTGGGCCTGTTTGGGCTTGCTTTGGCAGCACAATCCCGAGTGTCATCCAGGCAATTAAATAAGGTATTTTATTTTATTCAAGGGGGCTGTATCTTGCCTATTTCAGGAGCTATTTGACGGGAACCGGGGCAAAAAAATGTCCTTTGAAAATGGCATCCCATCTGTAGCCCGATGCGAAAGGATCACAGAATTAGCTTTTCTTTAACACTATTATATTCTTTCAATAGGGTGTAAAGTTTTAGGAGATGAACTTTCATGCTCCATGTCACGGGAGCAGATTGGTTTTGCATGTGTGACAGAGCAGGCCTGAGACTCCAGCCTTGGGGGGATGGTGTCAAAACACAGAATTCTTAAGTGAGTCAAATGTCTTTCCAAGGCCTTCATCTGCTTAAAAACTTTCCCGGCTTCCTTGTGTCTGTTTTCCCTCCCTTGTTCACTTTCTTTTAACTCTAATTCACAGAGTAACTTTGGGCCTTTGTTCCCAGTTCTTGTCTAGAAGTCCACTTTTTTATTAAAACGGAGATGAAACCATGAGTGTATGCACCTTGAGTGCCAACTCTGAATATGGGCCATTCCAAGGCATTTTCTTGTCTTGCTTTCAGTTTTCTTGGAAATGACTCTTCTTGTTTTGGCTTAGACTCATTTACCTGAGAGACTGAGGTCCCAGACCACCCTTTGCTTGAATTCACAGAGAGCGGTCTGTGAGTTCAAGGCCTCAACAACTACAAGGTCATGGCTGGAACACAGGAATCATTTATATTGTGTCCTCACCTCCTCTCTGCACTTTGTCTTTCCTAGGACACTAAATGTGTAGACTAAAAACTAAAGGATTTTGATATGATTTCCATGCTTAGAACATGGAAAAAGCCAGAGTATAGTATGTAGAATGGCATTTGTTACCTAACGCTTCTAAAAAAATGGAACAGCGTACAATAATTTATTTACAACTATAAAAATCGTCCTACAAAACCAAAAAATCAACCAAACAAGAAATTCCAGGGGCATATAGGATTCACAATAGTAGAGCATCAAATTAGCTATCAGAATAACAAAAGAGGAAACATTCCAATTGGTTTTGAAAACAAATTCTGGTACTCTGTGAAATCACTTGGTTATCATACACAAAAAGCATAAAGAGTTTGTTTTCCTTCCTATTCAAAGAATTATGTAGCATATTCTAATATTGCTAGCATTTGGTTTCCAAAAGACCTTTATGTTCTAATAAATGTATATTTGTATGGATCAGCCCTCTCAAACAGTAATTCATGGTGAGATGCAGTGTAGCTAGGAGTGTAACTACGATTCTGCAGGTGCTTGCTGTAGTGAAGCACGTAGATGGAGAGCTTCCCGGCACCCGGAGTCCAGTAGGACTGTTGGAAAGTGAAACAACCTCAGAGGAGTTCTAAGATGACCCTTTTCAACACAGGAAAAGGCCAGAAAAACATAATCTAAGATGGCAATTCAGAAAGGAAAGGGAAATTAATTTCCCATTCCCTTCTGTTTTTCTCTTGCTTTTCCTTCATGTTCAGGGAGTATAATTGAATTCAGTGTGTTCTGCACAGAATAGCTCCACAGCCTCACTGCCTTTGGTGGATTAGACGCACTCCAAGCTCCCTGTGTTCTACACATTATTGGGTCCTTCCCCTGAGGTCTCAGATGTGCCATCTAAGACCGTAACCCATCACGCTTGAGAATTGCTGACCCATCGAAGAGAGACAACACTGAGACCTTATTTAAGGCAAAGTATTGCTAGGGATGGAAAAAGATGTCAAGAGAATGTCACTGTGTTCAAGATCACAGTCAATTTAAGGAGATAAGGCATAGTCATCTAGAAAATTAATATGAAAAAAATAATCAGAAGAAGTTTGAAAGGCTATGACAAAGAATGCCAGAACGGGATAGGTAGAGCACTCCACCTTTCCAACCAGCCAGAGTTACGGAATCATCAAGATGGCCTATGTTCCTCAGGAGATCTGTCTTCAAGTCCAAATTTGGCCCCATCCCATCACTTATTGGCTGCTATCTAGTTGCCTGTTCAAGGGCTATTTTATTAATATTTATGAGCCTGCTTCTGTAGATACAAAATGAATATATTACACATAGGATTATTACCCTATGGATACTATCATAGGACTATTGAGGATAGCTAAAATAATACATGTGAAGTCCCTAGTGTAAAGTAGGTAACATCATACATACTCAAAAAATGTTATTCACTTTATTCCATCTACCCATGTGTTGTCTTCAAAGCTTTAGGACCACAGAGACCTTGGGCAGAATGAAAACCCTAAGAAGTAGCAGACCAGAGTCCAGCTACCAGAAATCTTGTAACTCCTTATAGTCCTGAGATGGAAAATCTTGATTTTAAAAATGCACCCTCCACCCAGCTCTCCGTAGAACAAAACTTCCACCGGTCCCCACTTCACACTCACTATTTATACACCTTCAGCTGAGCTCAGGCCAAGAAGTACATGTGACCTGACAACTAAGCCAGGAACCTAGGTGCCATCTGGTCCTCATTAACTGTGAGTTGGGGACAGTTCTGGGCAATATACTGTCCTCAGGAAGAGGATGGGATCTTCTCTAAGTTCCTGTGGGAGAAGTGGACTCACTGCCACTCTTCCCTGGTCCTGTCTCAGCCACCAGCAAGAGCCTGAACTTCCTGGGCTGTTTCAGCTTGACCTTCACATGTTAGCACTGCCTGCAGACCCGTGGCCTGCTACTGAGACCAGTAGCCCCGCTACTGAGGATGCTGCCTGCATCCCACCAGCAGTTTTCCTCACCTTGACTCTCTGTCTAACCATATCTCTCTCTGGCACTTTTCTGAGCGCCAACTAAGCCAGAGCTAAAGACCACGTTCCCTCCCCATGGATGGGTGGGCCAAGTGATAGCACCATGGTTGATGGGGTGGAATGAGTCACCCACCCTCTGGGGGATGTCTCTGTTTCCTTAGGTCCATATATGAAAATGAGTGCCATCATAGGTTGGGGGAAAAGCACTGGACATGATGATAATTGCCAGGGTGAAAGGAGAGAGGAAACCAGCATGGAGATAATGAATCCAGGAGGCCACTCCTCCATGTAGAACCCTCCAAAGATTTCCCATGGAACTTGGCAGGAAATCTGAGCTCCATGCTGTGGCCTGCAAGGCCCAGCATGATCTGCCCCTTCTGCCCCCTCCAAACCCATCTGCCACTTGCTCTCTTCTCTCGTTTGGCTTTGGTCATGCCACCCTTCTTCCTGTCTCCTCACCACCTCTTTCTCCCTCACAGCTCAGAGCTTTCCCTTACTCTCTCTTTTCCCTGAAACGCACTTCCCCTAGCCTCTCTCAATGGTGGGCTTTCCTGTTATTCAAGTCTCCATTCAAATGTCATGCCTCTTCAAAAAGAATTTTCCTGACCATTTTGTTAAATGCTATACACCTGTCCAGTCTCTTCCTAAACCATTACCCTGATTTATTCTCATCATAGCACTGATCCTTTGGAAATGATCTTATTTAGAGTTGTGTTCTTACTTCCTAGGTCTCCTCTGCTAGAGGGTCATCACAGTGAAGGCTGAGACTTATTCCCTCTTGTGGGCTCAGATCCTGGAACAGTGACTGGCACATAGAAGAGTCTGCAAAACCAAAATCTGGAGGGATAGTTCACACTGTTGTAGAAGGACATCTGGCTACACTAGAAACTGGCTGACACTAAGAGGGCAAATAGGACCACCAAAGGATCAGCAAAGATGTCAAGTAAGGGGTTAGACAGGCAAAGGTTATCCAAGGATAACAAGATTCCAGCCCCCTAGGCTAGGATTGGGGTCTTAGATAGACCAGAAAGGGCAATAGGACCCCACTCTGAGTTAGGGATTATGGTGGTCTCAGTTAACAAGAAAGCTTGTATCAAGCAAGGGAATCAAGCAGAACTAAGAGAAAGAAACAAGGCTGAATCCTGGAATGAATGAGTCTACCTAAAGAGGAGAAAAGAAGATTTGTCACAGTCAAGACGACGAGCCAGCTGTCAACCCTGAACGTACAGGTTTCCAAATCTGGGATGGCAAGGGGCTGTGGTCTGGTGAGGGTGAGTGAGGCAGAACCCCATCAGTCTTGACTCAGAAAACGACGACTTAATTCTTGACCATGACCAAAGGGGTCCAGGGTTTGAGGTTGGGAAGCAAGGACTTGAAGAACCTCATGCCGGAAAGGAGCTAGAGAGAGAGCCACCTGGAGGCAGGAGCGGACAGCTTCTAGCAGCCAGCTCCTGCAAGAGTTAATCCACTCTTGCTTCCCAGAGGCAGCAGAAGATGAATGGCTGTGTGCTGTGATTACTCTTCCTTTTAAACTGTCCTGTGTCTCCACGACACAGGCAACACTCTCTGGAGTAAGTAAATCATGCCCAGCATTCATCTCACACATACAGACAAATAAGAAATCAACATTTCTCCATGGTAAAAAGGTCCCGCTGATGACCTGCCGCTGGTGGGTATCCTGAAGGTCGCTCCTTTTCTCTAAGGGAGTAAAAGCTTCAGAAGGCACTGCTTCGTGACCTGGCTTCAGTGGAGGCAATGGTTAGGGGCAACTGTGTAAAACACAAACTGACCATTCAGAGATGGGATTAATTGTGCCCACCCTGCGTAGTTTTAACCAGCTCTGGTGGAAGACCCTGCAGCTGTATCTGGGGTGGATCTTTATTCAGACTTTTCCAAGAGCAGAATTAGTTGAGATGAACCGAATATGTATTAAAGACCACACAGTTCCCTCGACAGAAAACTTGAACATACACAATATTTATTTGCTTTTAATTGACCTGCACGGACAGGTTTCTTAGATGGTATGTCATCTGGCTAGATATTAACTTTGGAATCTCATACAGCCCGGAGTCCTGCATGGAGGCATGGAAACAGTGTCAAGCAGGCGCTGATTCTGACCCCAGCCCCTGGTCCCCTGCCTCCAACACCTCAGCCTCTCACATGGTGAGTCCAAGAATTCTGGGAGGCTCTGAAGCAACACTCACAAGGGAGCCGGCTCTCAATGGATGTGACCCGGGGCTGGCATGCCCCTCCTCGTGCCCACCGGGCTCCTCTGTGCCCTGCAGAGCCCACCATCACTCGTGGCATCCTAGGTGCTCTGAAGGGTGAGATGCCAGAGCTGCTCCATGTGTTGTTTTGTTGTGGAGAATGCTTCTTCCCCTCTTCTCTCTCAGACTCCGTGGAGGGTCTTGGTAGAAATCATGATGACGATGATTGCAATAACAATGGCAGTGAATTACCAAACACTGGTTACAATGTGCCAGGTACTATTCTAAATGCTTTACATGTTAACAACCCATAACAACATATGATCCCATAACAACCCTATAAGGC
>RCUC01154327.1:0-18367 GCA_003697995.1 Taxidea taxus jeffersonii
AGAAATGGTTTTCCACCTGATGACATACCTCAAGGGCTAGATACTATGCAATCCTTAAAACCATGCTCTTGGAGAACATTTAATGACACTGAGAATAATATTAAATTAAAAGGCAAGCTACACAAAAGTTCATGCAGAAAGTCAGTTTTGAAATCATATGCATAAGGAAGGAAAAACAACTGAAGAAAATACAACAAAATATTAGCTTTGATAAACTTTGGGTGGTAGAATACGGGATGGATTTTATTTTTTGTCTTTGTATTTTTTATCTTTGAGATTCTTGATGATGAGAATTTGTTACTTTTCTAATTAGGAAAAAAACTATTTTCTTTTAAAATGTAGATCAAACAAAATGACATTTGGGGAAATGGTTTCCTAAATTACGACAAACTTATTTTGTGGCACATTATGTGGTTTTTTAAATGGCATTTTGAAGACTGTAATAACCTGGAAAATTGCCTAGGATGTAGTCAGTGTATAGTGTTTCTTAAAATCACGGGGCACCTGGCTGGGTCAGTCATATCAGGATTTGAGTTCAAACCCCACCTTGGGCGTAGAGCTTGCTTTTAAAAAATTAAAAAGAAAAGAAAACCAGGAAAGGATGCATATAACTAAGGTGGGGAGGAGGAGACACAAAAGTCACTATAGCAGTGGTTGTAAAACAGGAGTACCAAAATCCCAAATGGCAAAAAAAAATTTTTTTAATGCTTGTTTACTAAAATTAGTTTTTAAAATAGGCAAGGGTTTAAAGCTCCACATTTTATTTTCTGTGATCTGGATATGTTTTTTGCACTTTGAAGTGTTTTTTTCTTTTCTTTTTTTAAAGCAAGAATGTTGGGGGTAATCATTTCAATGTGTTTTAGTCTGAAGCCTTTGGGCAACTTTCTCGATGTGGCCTCTTTTACCCTGAATCGGATTCCACAGAAGAGGTTGTGTCCAACACTGTAAATCCTTAATTTTCAGACACCCTACCGGACTGGGAGAAACGACCCAAGTGCCAAAGACTTTCTACCATTTCTGGGAAGCTCACTCCATGAAATCTTGGCGTTTATTTTTCCAAACAAACGACTTCGTTTCCGATGGATGCCGTGATTTCTCCTGTACAGAGATGAGGGGAGGGGAGGGCAGGGATGTGAGAATAGAACGACAAACTAAAATTGAAAAGCCCTTCTACCGGCTTCTGCCTGCCCGCCTTCTCCCCTCCTCGCCCCCAGCTCCCCCCCCCCAACACACATAAAGTCCTGATTGCTTAGGGTGCTCCTGACCTGGGTGCCAACCTTGGCCCCACTTGCCCTAAAAGATGTGGCCCTGGTCGGTGAACTTGACCCAGGGGCCATGCCTCTCCCCCCTCTCCCGCAAAGTTGGACAAAGGGAGAAGGCCTGGCTGGGGTCTTTGCAGGGCCCAGAGAGCCTGGGGATCCAAGGTCGCAGAGGAAGATGAAAAGGCAAAGCCCACTGATTCGAGTCCCGTGGCAGATAAAAACTGAATGGGGGACTGGATAGAACCTGGAGCCCCTCATCCCGACCACTCCCTCGGGCCTCTCCTCGGGTTTGCCAGGGTGGCGCTGCCTCCGGGCTCTTGATCTGGCCCCAAATCAGGAGGCCAGGTGCTTCTCGTTGGCTCGGCGGTATTGGGTGCCTTCTCGACGGTCGCCCAGCCGACACGAAGGGGAAGCCGGCCGCCACCGGGACCCGGAGTAGCGGCGTCGCCCCTGCCCTGCGCGCCCTGTCCCCATGACATTGCAGCTTATGCAGCCAGGAAGAGACCGCAGGATAGAGTCTTTGATCCTCCCTTGCTCCAGGATCCTATATTCCTTAAAAAAAAAAAAAAAAGAAGAAGAAAAAGAAAATGGAAAAAACCCAAGCCGGCAACTCGGTCTCCACAGGCCTCTCTGCGCAGCCTCCGTCTCCCTGCTGCTGCGAAGGCAGCGCCAGCTCCCCGGGTCGGGCGTCTCCGCCCGCCAGTATTTCCTCGGCTACGGACGTGGGGGCGGGGAGGACGCCCTATTTCCCAAGTTCAAGGTTCCAGAGCCTGAGGAGACGGAGGGCTCCTTGGGCCTCCGCAGCTGCCGGCTGCAATCACCCGGCCGGGGGAGGGGCGCTTTGAAAATAGAGGCGAACCTCTCAGAATGACGTACTCGAATGTTCTCTAACAATTCATCTGCTCTAGCTGTTGTTCGTTGGCTATTTAGTTTTTTTAAGATTTTATTTTTTAAGTAATCTCTACACCCAACGTGGGGCTCGAACTCACCACCCCCGAGGTCAAGCGTTCCGGGCTCCACCGACTGAGCCGGTCAGGCGTCCCTCCTTTTGTTTTTATGCGTTTGTTTTTCCTAGTGATTAAAAAAAAAAAATAGGGGATTTTGCTGCCTAATAATAAGGTAAGAAAACATGATTTAGGAAAGAGTGAAAATGAAAAAGTTGCCATTATGTGGATCCTGACTACTGTACTGCTCTCACTTGCTGGAGAGCCTCAAAAACCGGGATTTTTAACGCAGACCTGGCGAGTTTTCCGCGGAAGACAAAGAACAGACGCTTGTTGATAAAGCAGCGCGGGCTTGGCTGGGAGAGGCCCGGCCTCTCCGTTCCGGATCCTTCCCCAACCCTCCCCTGCCCCCTTTCTCTCCGCCCGCTCCGCGCCCCGATCCAGCTCCCCGAGGGGTGAAGGAATGTTTATGGCCTGGCTCAAGTTCGATGACAAAACCCTGCCTGGAGGGGGAAGGGCAGTGAACTTCAACCGTCAGTCGGACAAAGGCCGAGCGCAGGTCTAGGACGAGGCTAGAATGGAGAGCCCAGGGTCCGCAGGAAGGGTGCCAGTCCCGCTGTCCTTCCCCCTGCCTGGGGCCTGCGGTGCCCGGCCAGTAGCCGACGCCGACATTTGGTGCAGTCCCGCCTGCTCGGGAGTGGGGCGGTCACCGTAGGAACGGCGACAAGCGGCGGCTCACGGCGCAGGCTTCGCCCAGCTCTCAGAGCCGGGTGCTGACCCCCCTGCCCGCTCCCCTGCCTGCTCCGCGCAGCCAAAGCCCGGGCCCCACTGATCTCTCTGCACAGCCTGCGTTTTCCAGCCTCCTCCCCGAGTTTTGCTCACATCTTCCCTCCCGGATTTATGTTATTAACATCGTTGGAGGTGTTACTCCAAGACGACCTTTTCTGGGAAACTCCCCCAGATGCCATGGGGAGAGGGGCGAATCTTTCTCACTCCTTGTGAGAAAGACTTGTCCCGGTTGGAGTCATGGACCCCACCAGGCGTCGCCAGAGGTCCCATCTGAGGAAGCTGTAGACCCAAGATCTGGCGGCAAGGGAGAGGCAGGGCTCAGTGGGTCGGGAGCTGGTCTTTCCATTGTCTCTCCTACAGCCTCCCACCCAGGGGAAGATTCTGCACGCAGTAGGCACTGGGTAAATGAGTAGTGGATTGAACTAAATTTCCGTTTGTCTTTAACCACGGGTTGTTGTTGGTGTTGTTTGCACTTAGGCAAATCTGCCTGGTGCACCCAGGAGAAGGCAGGTCTAGGGAGTTTAAGTGCACCTGTGTGGCATCAGAAGCTGGCTGCTGATGCCAACAGGTGTGTTTGCCAGTGTCTAGGGGAGCCCTTGTGAAAAGAGGCATGCAGGAAGACTGGGATTCCTGTTCTCTCCCGGTGGTGTAGACAGAGGAGCTCAGACATTAAGAGCTCCTGCTTTGGGGATCAGCTCTGCTGCAGCAGGCCGAGGGACACTGATCAAGCAATTTACCCTCTCTTGGTCTCAATTTCCTCATTTTATGAAGTGTGCGCTCAACTGTAGGTTTTGTCAGTGTGAGAGCAGGAGGAGTTCGCTTGGGGTGGAGGGAAAAGGGGTACCGGTGAGTCCAGAGTGTGCGTGGAGATTACTGTGTCCCCCTTAAAACCAACAGGTTAGCAGTGTCAGTAACTCATGACTTGGGCAAGTGCCCCTCTCCCACAGGTGCTGACCCAGGCTCTGAGCCCCTGTCCACATATGCCAGCAGTGTGGATCCCCTCCAGCTGCTCCTCAGATCCTGGGGCTTACCAAGCTTCTGGAAAGGATGCAGGAATGGTGGGCGCGGGGGGAGGGCAGCGGTTCAGAGACTAAAGTAGACTGAATTTTTTAAAAAGTTTTATGTATTTAAGTCATCTCTACACCCAATGTGGGGCTTGAACTCACCACTCAAGAGATCAAGTCCCACGCTCTTCCCACGGAGCTAGCCAGGTGCCCTCCGATTTATCTTTTTAAGGGCCAGAGCCTTTCTCTTAAGGGTGAGTTAGTCAATCATCAGTGTTTTCATTACAGTTAATTTTCACAGTTTTCAAAAACAGGTGTGCTGCAAAGAATTCTGATTTTTAAACAAGAACAATAGCAATAGCATTAACAATAATATTGATTTTGTCTCTGCCAGGACTCCATCCAGTCGGAGACCAACAGCAGTCATCTGGGGGGCCTGGTTGCTGTCACTCGCTCCCACCTGCCAGCCTCTCCCCTGCCCAGACCACGCCCGACCCGCATGCTGCGAACCGCTTTGCACTCCCGCAGCTGCGCGTCTCTCCAGGAACCAAGGTGGAGTTGCCTGGTGGCCAGTCTCTGGGCTCGAGTCCCTTTTACCCGCCCTTCGCTGCCCACCTAGACCGCGGACGCTCGGCATTCCTAGGAAGACCTCTCCAGAGCTTTCTGAAGCGGGTCCAAGACAGAGCGGCAAGGCCTTCGGCCCATGGGTCAGTTCGTTTACCTTATTACGGAGAAACGCACTCTTGGAGGTATTGAAACTGGCCAGTCCCTATCTGAGAAATGGGTGCACAACACTCGTGGTCTTTCTGCAAAGGCGGGGCCCGGGATTCAGCTTGCGTCAAGGCCTTGAGCTGGGCAGGCGCCGGCCGGGAGGTTTCAGCCTCCGAGCCGCGCAGGGCTCGGCTGGCTCACCTTAGGCTAGAGGAGAAGGGAGAGGAGCGCGGCACTGGGTGCCCCCCTCCCAGCAGAGTCTGGGGCGGGGCTCAGGGAGAGGGCGCACAGCAGAAGGCTCCCCACTTCGGGCGAAGGCCGGAATGTCCCTCCCCAGTGCATACAGAGGCCTCCTCGCCTCCCCCCAACCTCGGAGTCCCCAGCCGTTCTTCAGGTCCCTCCAGGCTTTCCCCGCGGCTTGACCTTCTCCCGCCTTCCCCTGACCGGAGGTGCCCCCTCACCCCTCCTCCACCGTCCCCCCTCTTCCTGCAAAGAGTTGAAGAGAGTAGGGGCGGAGGCGGTGGAGACCACCTACCAGAAACGTCAAGTTCAATAGCAAAGTCCCTGCCCCTCCCTCCGGGCTCGGGCAAATCGGTCCCACTTCCTCATTCTGGGGGCGACTGAACTCGTGCTGCCGCCGTCCCCTCTCTCACTTCAGGGGCAGTTTAGGGGAGGGGAGCCAGTGGTGGAACTCTTTCCTTACCCCCTTCGACCACCCCCACCCCCTTTCTAGACAGAGGGAACTTGTAGAGGACGGAGGCAGAAAGGCTGGCATCAGTGCCCCACTGGATGTTTTTAAGTCTCTCTCCAGGCCCAGATCGGCGGGGGGCGGGGGGGAAGGTGCGCGGTGGTGGGGGAGGGGCGGGGGCGGGGAAGGGAGGGGTGTCCCACTCAGGTGAGAGGCTGAGGGCCGCTCTAGGGCTTTCTGCCCGCTTTCCTGGAGAGGAACTGTTCAGGCCTGGGAGAAGAAGATACGAATTTCTTCAAGAACAGCCCCACCGCCTCCCTTGGCCCCCGCGCAGCAGGAGCCCCGCGCTTTATTGCAGGTTTACGTATCTAACCCACCATTGTAGCTCCGCCGCTTCTATTAGACCGCACGCAGGCGGCGGCACAGAGTTTCCCCCCAAGGAAGCCTAATTAAAGTGCAGCACTTAGGACCTCGGATAAAACTTTAATGAAGGGGAGGCGGGGAGGGCAGTTTTCGCGTGGGAGGAAGGGAGCGGGGCCGCTGGGAGCGCTGGCGGGGCTCGATCAGGGCCTTTTTCCAGCCGCGGGGGCAGCTCTGGAGCGACTCACAGTAAGGGGAAGAGGGCGGGGGACTCTCCGCGGGCCGCGACCTCCCGGGGTCCGGAGCGGCCGGCAGCGTTCGCCAGCGTGAGTAAAGGACCCCAGGGCTGGAGCCCCCCGCCCGGCTCTCCGCCCGGCTGCCGCGGGAATTTAGATTCGGAAAGAGCTTCCGGAGGTCGCGTCTATGCAGTTCTCCACCAGTGTCCCCTTAACCAGCTTCCGGAAGCCTAATAAAATACAACTGCTTTGGAGTTAGACCTGATTTCGGTCCTGGAGCCGGCATAGACGCGACCCTCTGATCCCGTTTGGACGCTTGCTGAGACTCGCAGCCCGAGGTGTTCGGCTCGGAGTCCGGAGTCCGGGAGAAGGCGTGGAGGGCAGCTCCGAGGACAATTACGCCTCGCGAGTGGATAAAGACGCTCAGGGGTATTTTCGGGAGTGTATTTGTAGGCTTCCCCATGCATTTGTTTATGAGAATGTTGTCTGAATTGGCCTATTTATGAACGTTGTGTTCGCGTGTTTCAGGCTGAATACTTTTTAGCAAGACACGCTCCCCAGTAGCTAGAAATGGCCCTATTCCAAACCAAATCGCTGCAGACAAGCGACTGCGGATATATGGGTTTGTTGAAATGGAACACAAATTAGCGAGAGATTTTTAAATGTTCGATCTCCGTGGTGGGGGGGGGCATCTAATTTGCCTCGGGAGTAAAAATGGTGTTTGGAAAGGGGTTTCATGAAAGGATTTAAAGCCAAAAGAAATTTAAATTCGTTTTGTTTTGCACAGGTTCCTCCCGGGGAAGGGGGATATGGGGGGGATATGAGGGGGCGGTGTCGCCGCGAACTGCTCAGCGGAGGAAGATAACAAACATTCCAGCAGCCTGAAGTCCTAGACCCGGGGCAGAAGGTGCCGCGGCCCTGCTCCTGAAGGCCCCTCTGGCCTGTTTATTCCACATCTCTCGTGCTGCCCTCCTTGCCTTCCTCCTGGGTCTCCGGCTCGCTGGACCGATACATCTGCCGGCACGTTGGCCCAATTCCAGGCGGCTCGGGGTCCTGGCTCTCTCACAAGCTGCCTCAAACTCTCCATCCCCGGAGGCCCAAGCCCCCCAGGCATCATCGGGAAGCCAGAGGCTCGGTTAGGGGGTTAAGGCCCAGCCGCCCGGCGCGTTTCCATGAGATAACAAACTTCTGCCGGCAGGGGGCGCCCTTGCCTTTGTAATAGCCCTCAAACTCCACCGATAGCCAAATAAATCTCTAAAATCCCAAATCTTTTGTTCGTTCTGAAATTATTGCGAACGAATAATAGAACGAAACTTTAAGTCCCTGGTAACGGTATGGAGGAGTTAGAGCCCTGTGAGGGCAGAGTCTCGAGGTCTCTTTCAGGCCTCCACCGAGGCTGGCTAGTTTACTCCCAGTGTCAGCCCCTTGTGGGCTTTTCCTCTCCTCATGTGGGGACCCCGCACCATGGAGCCCCCTTCATTTGTCCAACACCCTGCCCCCATGCCTATAGGCACTGAAGTCTCGCCATTTCTGAAGTGATGAGGGAGAGGTCTGCACACACTATTCTTGAGAACCTGCAAAAGTTCAAAGCTACTTGCTAGAGACCACTCAAAGGAGAATGTGAAAGGCAGGAAGTAACTTCTTCCGAGCCAGGTGCTTTACCAAAGAGCTTAAACTGGACCACGGGGCTTGGAAGGGTTTTTTTTTTTTTTTAATCACAAAATTGACACACATACCCCCCAAGCCGACACAGTCTCTCCAGACCCAAGAGGGGAGGGTGACTGGCAATCTTTGGGGCCTTTCCCCTTAGCCCTGGGTTCCTCTTTGGTAAATAGATTTTAGGAGAACCTCAGTTGCTTCCCATCTCATTCCCAGGAGAGGAGCCAGGACTAGGATCCCACCCAATGGCGGGCTGTAAACACCCCAATCCCTGGGCAACACAGGGCTTCCTGGAGAACCACGAAGCTTAGCCAGCTCCTAGAGGCCATTGAGATGGTCACCGCGGGCCTCACAGGCTGCCCTGATGGTGGCTTGGATCGTGGGTGGTGCAGGTCCTCTCCGCTTGGAGCCTGGGCTCTGGATCGCTGGGAGTGTGTCTGCCGGGATGCCCCAGCCCAGGCTGCAGGAAGACCCAGGGCAAACCTGCTGACTTGGCTGCGGGGCCATGGTCTTGAATCCCACGGGGCCCTGGGCCCAGGTACACAACAGGAGGGAGGCGGCACAGACTCCATGTCAGGGTCCTGGGCTCTGCAGCTCTGCAAACAGCCAGTCTGCCCCAGGTTTCTGGAATTCCATACTATGAGTCTCTGTCTACGTGGATGGAGAAAAGAGAGTTGGCGCCAACGTGATCTTCCACCCACCCAGGGTCAGGGCACTTGGACTAAACCAGCACAAAGTGACAAGGAAAGAAATCTGCAGCCCCGGTTGCCTAAGATGCCTGACCTGGGTCTTTGGGTTTCTGCCCCCCGACACACACACAAAAGGGCCTGCCCCATCTCCCAGGCAGAAGCCAACCGCTGTTCTCCACCCCCTACCACACACACACAAAAGGGCCTGCCCCATCTCCCAGGCCCGAGGCCCCCAGCAAGCTTCTCTTGGTACCAAGGGGAGACAAGCAGAGGGGGAATGGGTGGTGAAGGGTCATTTTCTGGTTTTCTCTCCAGCCTGGCTATCCCAGCCTGTTCGTGAAGTGCCTGCCAGTAGGGTTGCATTCTACTCTCTAGTACTGTTACTATTTGTGCCTAGGAGGGGCACATCTACAAGGCTACAAATACCTATCTCATGCAGCTCCCAAATGCCCAATGAACCATAACCTGGACAAAACCACCGGGAAGGTTAAGGGAAGACTTGGAAAGTTTAGGGAAGGAAATGAGAGATGGAGAATTATCCAGGTGCTTTCTTAAACTCAGTTTTTCTGGAGGAAGGAGGACTTGGACTCAGGAGGGCAGCTCTCTGGCTTTGTTTTCACCCAAGGACAAAATCTAAGAGCTCACAGTGGGACTTCTGAGACAGCTGCGTCCAAATTTGGGAGTGGGCAGCAAGGGAGGGAGAGAGGGAGAGGTGCCCTCCAGGGTTGTCCATCCTGCCCAAGGGTCATCTTAGAAAAATGCTAAATAAGAAACAGTAGTCACAGGGATGAATCTGCCTTTTCTCTTCTCTGCTGCAGTTACTGGGACGGGGGATGGAATTTGGAAACAAGTGGATCCAGAGGAAGCTTCTCTGCCTTGGGTCTCCCTCCAAGTTTATTCATAATCAGCTCAATCCATGCAAGGAGTTTCTAAAGTGCTCTTCAGAGCTCTAACTAGAAAATACAAAACTAATTATCATAGTAACTCATACTGGTTATGGTGATTACTGCCACCACCAGGATGAATGATTGTAACTGCCACCGTCCCTGTGGGTAGTGTGTTACTCTGGTGGACTGAACTGTAACTCTGGGCCTCACTGGTGCCCTAGAACACAAGGGGGCACCCAGGCCATCTCTGAGGGACAGCCCAGGAGCTGTGATCTGGGAGCCCCTCAGCAGAGTCCTGCACTCCAGCCTGGCACCCTTGGGCTCTGGGTCTCCCCAGGATACTCCCACTTCTCCCCCACCTCCCCAGCCAGGGATCTCCCTCACGGATTAGTGGTGGTCTTGACCTTGGCCAGGACTTTCTTCTCCTTAACACGGCGGTTCTGAAACCAGATGGTGATCTGGCGCTCTGAGAGGCTGGTGGCCGCAGAGATCTTGCGCCTCTTGTCCTTGGTTATGAACTTGTTCGCTGAATACTCGCGCTCCAGCTCTCGCAGCTGCCCCTTGCTGTAAGGAATGCGCTTCTTTCGGCCACGTCGGAAGGCACAGCCGTCTGGAGGGTGCTGCCCGCCTGACTCTGCTCCTGGGAGGAGGGAGAGAAAACTTCATTCAGACCTCTGCCCGCAAGCCCAGGCGCAGACCCAGGGCCTACCAGCTAAGAAATCCTATGGGAGCACCCAGATCCCCCTCTGGACATGTGTCCACTCTCACTCCCCCAGAGCACCAGGGGACACCTTGACTTCTGGCTGGTTTCTGATGACCACTTAGGCTTAGAAAGACCAGGCTTCTGCAGGCCACACTCACCTATCACTGTCCTCGCGACTGACTGCTGGTCTGCAAACACACCCATCATGCATGGCCAGACCTTTGCCCACAGTCACACATACCCACCCTCGCATGCATTTTCAGCCTCTTGGCCTCTCTTATAGATCCTGCAGGCAAATTAAGTAGAGAAGGACATGCATTTACACATACACACACACACACACACACACACAACCCACACACATGTACACACAACACCACACATATACGCACCCCTAAGTTATGACTTCAAGAAATCTAAAATTTCCTTTGGAAACTGAAAAACTCATCTGAGACAAAATGAGGGCTTGAATTCTTTACAGAATATCCAATATCTGTGTTCCTACCCACCGCACCCCTCCCATACTCACTGAATTGAGTCATTTTGATGGAATTAAACCTGGGATCCGAGAGGTGGAAACAGCCTGAGCCCCAGCAGCAGCAAAAAGAACCAAACACTCGGACCTAATGAAAAGCTGGTCCCAAGGCCTCCTAGGTTGGCAAAGTCCACAGACTTAAGATCCTTCCGGCTGACCCTCTGGGGCTGCCACCCAGGCTCTTCAAGGGTCTGAACAACCCTTCAGAGTCCTAATAGCCAACACAAGCTCCTCCTCACCAGCCCCGGCTCCCTTCACTTCCTCCCATGCCAGCGCGGCCTACAAACTCCCTGTCAGCACCAATGGGACCCAAAATAGCGGGGCAAGTTACCTGCAAACGCCGCCTTCCAGAAGGAACCCGGTGGGTTCTGTTCCCCCTGGCAACACATCTGGCCGTTCCAGCCCCCGGTGAGGGCCCAGGGCTGGTAACTGTCCACAGGCAGCAGGGAGTCGTGGCGGGGCTCCCCCGGGGCGCCCAGAGTCTGCACCACCGACACATCCAGGTAACTGGCCATTGGCTGGTAGGGTCCCGGGTACCCCGGATAGAAGGCAAACTCGGTGGGCCGGCTGGGGTACTCCTCCCCGGGCGCGGCAGTCTCGGCGGGGTAGGCAGCGAGGGTGGCCGCCTGGGCACAGGGCTTCAGCGAGCTCCGGGCCATCCGGCAGGAATAGTACCCGCCTCCAAAGTAGCCATAGGGCACCGCAGCGGGGGCCGTCCCCTGGGGCACCCCGGGGCACGGGTGGCACTGCTTTGGCGGTTCCGCAGAGCCCGGCAGGTCCAGGGAGGCATAGCTGACTGCGGCGGGCAGCAGCGGAGGCGCCCCGGCGGCGGGGTGGCTGGGGAGGGGGGAGCGGGCAGCTAGATTCCGGCTCCCTCCCCGCAAGCCTTCCATGGCCTTGGCCCCATCCAGGGTGGCATAATCGCCGGGCTCCATGGGGCGGAGGGTCGGCTCATGGGGTGCCAGGGCTGGGGGATCCGGGGGGGCACCCAGCTCGCTCTCCTCACCCAGGCCCCCAGGAATCCAAGGCGTTTTAAATCGCTCCCAGCTCGCAGGGCGCCTGCCCTCGCTCCAGCCCGGCCGTCCTGACGCAGGACACGCAGGTGCCAGGGCACGCGCGCTGATTGGCTGCGGCCCGGGGGAGAGAAGCTCATAAAATCTTCATGGCAGAAATTGCGAAAATACTTCACCCCTGCTTCTGTCTTTCTCCCTCCCTCCCCCTCCTCCTTCCCTTCCTCCCTCCTTCTCCCTCCTTCCCTCCCTTCCTCTCTCTTTCCCTCTCTCCCTCTCCCTCTCCCCCTTTCCCTCTCCCTCTCTTTTATTGCATTGGAAAACAGGAACAGCAAGGAAAGCTGCTTCCCAGTTTGGGGAAACCGAGCTCCGTGGCGGGAGGGGGCGGGGAGAAGGGGGAGGAGGAGGGAGAGAAGACGAGGAGCCAGCCCCACCTCCGCCCGCCTCCTCTCCCTCCCTGTCTCTTGTGCTTTGGCAGGTTTAACGAGAGAATAAAAAGCTCTCCCTATAAAGTGCGCGTCTCCAGGGGTGGGGAGGGGGGTGGGAAGGGAGTCGGGGTGGGGCCGGAGGCCGCTCTGCGCCCGAAAGGGGAACCTGGGAATGTGCGTGAACTAGAGGAGGCTGGGAAATGGAGACTATAAGGTATTACTGTGAGCCCCTGGCTTGGGATCCTGGGCACAAACATCCCAGCTCACTCCACGTGCCCCTCCAATTCCGGATGCGCGTAATACGCTGCCCTGGGAAGTGCCTAGGAGGGGGGACAAGATCTCGGAAGATGAGGGAGGATCTGGGGACTGGGACGTGCAACGTTCAGATCTGAAGGGGACATGGAGTTTCTAGACGTAGCCTGTGAAAGAGGGTCTGGATTTTAATTTAATGATGTGGAAAGAGATACGGAGAGAGGCGACATACATGACCTGAATATCCAGAGAGAGACAGAGACCCAGGGACCGCAGCACAAAGAGAAAAGTTGAAGGAAGGAATGGGAGAGGATCTTACAAAATCCTGAAGTACCAGCCAGAAAAGAGGACCTCTTCTCCCCCCTTTTCTGGGATTTAAAGAATTTCTGGGAAGCCAGGCCTGATTGGTCATACATTAGTTGCAGGAGTTCTGGACCCCAAGAAAGAAGGAGGCTGCCCTGTGCAGAGATGTCGGGCCTCTCTGCCCTGCAGCTCTCCTCTTATATTGACCTGGCACCTGACCCTGCACATTCCTACCCAAGCTGAGTATCCAGAAAGCCCAAGACCCCTATCTGCTTCCTCCAGGCTTTACATTTCCTTAAAAGGAAAAAGGGAGGGAGAGAGAGAGTCCCACCACTGTGAGAATTGCTGGAAGTCCCTCTATAGGGCCCCTTTGTACAGTGAAATTCAGAAGACTCAAACCAATTTCTTTCACAGACTTTCAGAGGTTTTGTTTCCTTTGCTATCCCTCCCAAATCAGATCCTTCTGACTCTACGTTTTCTCCAGTTTTTCTGGAGAGGGCAGGAAATTTTCCACTCCACACCAAGGTCATGGCAATTATATAGAACAAACCATTCTGACTCTAGGTGGGCTCAGCCATGCTCACCCTTACCAACCTGAACCTGAACCTGAGCCATCTTTCAGGAAAGGGCCCATGCAAACTGGAATTTCCCCAAGCTATGCGGCTGTACTGAGATTACAACCCACCCTCAACAAACATTGGTAGTAATAGAAGACATCAAGCACAAAACCCTCGATAGATTTAATTGTATTTGAAAACCAAATATGAGAGAAAAAGGAGAAGATATCTCTTTGACACTTTCTAGTTTCTTGTCATCGCCTCTTGCTTGTGTAACAACGAAAAGCAGAACTACCAGGATTTGTACCTACAGACTAAGACTTCTTCACTTTATTGTTGGTTTTTTTTTTTTTAAGTATACCCTACACCCAATGTGGGGCTTGAACTTATAACCCTGAGATCAAGAGTTGCATGCTTCACCAACTGAGCCCCCTTTCACTGATTTTTACTTGGTAGATGGCAGGACATTTAGGCATATAGATCCCTAAATTTAGAAATAAATAATTCTAATAAATAATAAATAATTCTAATAAATAATTCTAATCCTAGCTTATGACCCAGCAATTCCATTCCTGGACATATACCCAACAGAAATGAATGCTTATGTCCATCAAAAGGCACGTACTAGAATGTCCAAAGCTGCCCAATTCACTGGAGCTCAAAAATAGAAACAAGCCAAAGGTCTATCAGTAGTAGAATAGGTAAGTAAATCATGCTCTAATTGAAGAATGGAGTACTATGTAGCAATAAAAAATTCCGTTACACACAACATGAATGAGTCACACAGATATGCGAATGAAAGTAGCCAGACACAAGAGAGCAACTTTTGTATGATTCTATTTCTGTTCAGTTTAAGAACAGGCAAAATTGGGGCACCTGGGTGGCTCAGTGAGTTAAAGCCTCTGCCTTGGCTCAGGTCACGATCCCAGGGTCCTGGGATGGAGCCCCACCTGGGCTCTCTGCTCAGCAGGGAGCCTGCTTCCCTTCCTCTCTCTCTGCCTGCCTCTCTGCCTACTTGCGATCTCTGTCTGTCAAACAAATAAATAAAATCTTTTAAAAAAAGAACAGGCAAAATTAATCTATGGTGATAGAGATCAGAAGAGATTACCCCCGGGAGGGAGGTTCCTGACTGGGAGGTGACATAAGGAAGCCTTCAGGGGGTGCTGCAAATGTTCTGGAGCTCAGTCTACTTGCTAGATACCTGGGTGTGGTCACCTTGCGAAAATTCAAGCTGTACACTAGATATTTCTGCACTTTACTGTCCATCCGTTTTATCTCTATTTTTTAGAAGGAAAAATAATTAAACACGAAAATGTAAAGATTCCTAGCAACATTGCCTGTCACTGTGATTTGGGGATATGTAGTGTCCTAGCTCAAGTCCGTGGAAATTAGTAGCCAAATGCCCCAGGCTCTGCATTACTGTGGAATGCATAGAGGATGAACTCACAAGCAGCCCTCCCTAAGCTCCCCAGCTGTGCTGTGGATCCCTAGGTAAACAGATACATTTCAGTACAAATAAATACCATAGGATTTTTGTTTCTGTTTTCGTTATACTATACAATTTATTTAGTATCTACTAGATCCCAGGGAATAGTTCTGGATGTCATGTTTATTAGCATATGAACATGCATTCCCATGATCTGTACAGCATATGTATGTGCATCTGTCTGTGACCTATCATAGACCTTAACTGGAGTCAGCTAAGGTAGGACTAATTGTCCTTATCTGTAAAAATTATCTGTCTCCTCCTGGGGACAACGATTCACAGGAATGCTGTGAAGATCAAGTGAAATTTTGCACTTGAGAGCATTTTATAAACTGAATAAAAATGAGTTCTATCTGGGCTTCTCTATGTGTATCTGCGTCTAATCAACTATAGCCACCTGTTCTTAGTTGAAAAGGACAACTGCCCTAAAGAGTACCTGTCACTTCTCACTTGCCTCTCTCAGCCCTGAGTACGCCTGAGATGCCCACAAAGAGAAAGTGAGGCTCGGAGCTTCCAAATCCTCCCTGGAGCTGCACGTGAGCTCCGCTGAGGTCTCAGGATAACCCAGACCTCCTGACCTCCCAGCCTGAGGGGGGGCGAGGGAGGGAGTGGGGGGAGGAGGACGAGCCAACCCTTCCCCTGGCCCCACAGGCTCCTTTGTGTCCTGCTGGGAGCCTCCACGCCGACCCTCCGGGACCCCGGAGCAGCTCCCCACCCCCAGCTCCCTTTACGCACCCAGCCAAATGCCCTGAAAGCCTCAGCTGCTCCTTTACATACCGCCCAGACACCTCCAGGAAGGTCAAGGCCAAGTTGAAAGTTAAGAGTCTGTTTACCTCCGGGAGCCCATTCAGCGCGGCCCGACAGACCGCCTTTGACCTTTACAGCCGGGCCTTTGAGCGCCGCCGCCGCGCCCCCAGGGGTTCCGGCCACCGGGACTTGGAACCTCCGTGTCAACTCCCGCCCCCGGCGGGCTCAGGCCGCCGGCCATGGAGGAGGAGGCGAGAGGGGGCGCCCGGTCGCCCCACTTGGGGCATTTGTGAAGTTACGTATTTTTTTTTTTGCAAAGCGAGGTGAGCGCTCGGTGGCTTCGTTCTCCCACCTGGAACTGGGTTTACGATCGCGACAACCGCAGGCCTCAGGGCGGCCGTGAAGAATGATGCGAATTTATCTGTGGCGGCGACAATTCGTTTTCTGGAAAGTTCGGGGCTCCGCTGCCGCTAAACTACTTGGAGTCGCTTCCTTTATGAAAGGGCCTAATTGCGGGGGGGGGGGGTACCCTTTTCTTTCGTCGTTTCTAACATCCTTTCTTCCCCTCTGTATTTTCTTTCGTCTGGTCTTAATCTCTCTCGGTATCTTTCTTTTCTTTTTTCTTTTATCTTCCTTTTTACATGCGTAGTTCCCTTTATGCCTTTCTTTCCTTCCATTTTAACGAGCTTTCTTTTTGCGCTTTCTTTCTTGCGTTCTTCCTTTCTGTGTGTAGTGCTTACCTCCTCGCCCACCCCCGATCCCCGTGTCACTTTAATCATCCTTTGGTCGCCTTCGCTCTGTCTGTCCCTTACACCATTCGCTTCACCCTATCTCCCCCTTACACTATTTTTTCTTCGTTTGCTTTTTCTTCCTTTCATTTTTATTTCGTTTTCCCTTTCTCCTTTTCTGTCTTTCACTCTCATTTATTTCTTTGTTGTGTTTTTTTTTTAATTTCTTTCTCCCTTATCTCTGATTTACTGCTCTCTGTCTCCTTCCCCCTAACGCCGGCTCTCGTTTTTTTCCTTTCCCGTCCTCTCAATTTTCCATTGTTCTTCTCCAAGTCTAGAAGGGGTCAGCTCAGAGCCTGCCCCTGGCAAGGGCGATCGGCAGGGCGGCCTGAAGTGGGTTGTGGCAGCGGAGCCCTGCCAGCGGCTGGGGGTGAGAGGGGGCCCAGGCCCTTCTCTCAGAAATGAAGTCAGGCGGGGCCTCCCCCCGGCCTTAGAGAAAAGTCTTTGGGGAAAAAAATGATGGCTGGATACAGGAGCTACAAGAACCAGAGATTGGAGGCAGGGATCTGCAGGAGACCACTATTCCCATCACCGTCACCGTCCCTCCCCACCGAGGGAACCCCGGCAACAACCCCGGGATCAGGGCCCTCCCAGGACAAATCCAGATGCTTCAGAAGCAGGGACTGAGGAGAGAGCTACAAAAGGAGCCGATCAGGGCCCCCAGTACGGAACACTGGATCTGAGGAGCAATGAAAAGATGATCTCTTAAGGGAAGCGGCTGGCCCCAACCGCAGGGCCTCTGCCGCCCGCCCTGCTGGCGCCTAAAAACCAGAGGAAGCACCAAGCCAAGCCCCAGAACCGTGAGTGGGGTCTGGAGGGGAGGGAAGAGGGGAGGGAGGAGAGGGGGCAAAACTGAGGGTCACTGAACAGACACCAAGAACCTCCAGTCCTTTGGTGAAGCCACTGTGGGCCAACCAGCAGGCTGTTCCCTGCCTGCCATGTGTGTCATGTCCCAGCTTGGAAGGCCCTCTGGCGCTAACGTCCCCAGCCCCCTCTTCCCACCTGGGCTTTGCTGGGGAGAGACTTCAGTCATCCCCCCCCACCTCCCTGCACCGTGCACTCAAGCCAGAAAAGCCCAGCACAGATCTGGCCCAAATGACTAGGAATTTTGGGCCTAGAGGGTGGCACTGCAGAGTCCAAGTCTTAAGCAAGGTTTTCTTGGACAGTCATTTCCACTCTGCGAGCTTCTGTTTTCTCATCTGCCTGTGTAAGGAGAGAAGGGCTGGACCAGCTCTCTAAGTCTGCTTCAATGTTCTCTTTGGTCACAAGAGCAGGCAGCAGGCAGGAGCAGAGAAGGGAGCATTCCTGGAGGTTGAGGGCCTTAGTGGGGGGAGGAAAACTGCAGAGAGAGCCACAAATAGGCCACTGGGCTGGCCACTGATGATTCTGCAAGGATCTAGGGTAGGACCCACTTATTAGGTCCTTGAGGGGAGCCCTGCCCTGAGACCTGGCTCCGTGGGTCACCCAGGCTGACTAAGTTGGGATGGTCAGTCCTAGGGTATAAACTCCACAGTGACCCATTAAATGGGGCCAGATTGGTGGAAGAGATCACCTCCTCTACCCTCATCCTGGATGGCCCTGAGGAGCCCTCTAGCCTCCCTGATCATACACAGGCTGGAAGAGGAGTAACAGAGGGAGATTCTCAAATGGAGACTCACAACCAACGTCTTCGGAGTTTGCAGCAGCTTCTTAGGTCCTGAGAGACTCTGCCTCCTTTATTCTAGCCCCTGCGATCCCGGATGGGACTCAGGAATGGGGAATGTATCAAAAAACCTACCTACAAATTCCAGGAAGTGATAGGAGTCGCTTACAACCTCCCCACCCCCATCTCCATGTGGTTTTTGTTTTTTTTTTCCCCAAGGCGGGTTAGGGGGAGGGGGAAGATGGTTGTAGATGATAATTATCAGGTTAAATGCTGGCTACTGTTAGAGCTACCGCTGTATGGACCCTGCTAGAGATGAAGACTAAGTTTTCACTCTGCAATCAAGTGGAAAGTCAGCACCAAGGCACTGGCCCCTTGGGGTCCAAACCCACTCAGTTGTCCTAGAGTGAAGTTGTAGGTTGGAGACTTAGGAGAGAGTACAGTTTGAGAGATTGAATTTCTTGCTCTGATTCCTCCATTTCCTTTGCGGAGAGGCCTGAGACCTTTCCAGTGGTCCAGAATGTGAGCATTTTGTGGCCCACCTCCTTTTCCTCTGTCTCTCCCCCACCACTGTAGCAAAAGATTTCCCCTTTGCTTTTCACTAAGTTATCTGTTCCAGGAAACAAAGTTGGGAGAGGAGAAAGGTAGGCATTACACACACACACACACACACACACACACACACAC
>RCUC01154328.1:0-48998 GCA_003697995.1 Taxidea taxus jeffersonii
AAAAAAAGATACATACATTTGAAAATGTATGTATCTTTTACAGGAGGACCTAATGAAAGTTTTGGGAGAAAGGAAGGTGAAGATTTCTGTTTTATACATCTCATCTCTGGTGTAGGAACGGCAGATACTGAGAATATAGTAGTATCCACCCCAATGCCAAGGTCAGAGCAGATCTACTCCTTACATAGAAAACAGGAAACTGTATATACCAGTAGCTCTCTAACACAGGTGGGATATTATCCTGTTAGCCCGCAGGGGTCCTTAAGTCTCTCAGTTGATCAACATGAGGCCTTCTCCCTCATTTGGGAGTGCTCAGATCCCAGGTGCACACTGAGGGTCTCAAACTGAGCAAAGCTCCCCTGCCCAGAGTCCTTCACTAGTCAGTTCTCTGCCACGGGGTCAGCTCCCTTGTTCACTTTCAATATTTATGGATATGGGTGGTAAATACAGAGACTATGGAGAAAAAGCATTATTTAAATAGTACACATTTGGGGCGCCTGCGTGGCTCAGTGGGTTAAAGCCGCTGCCTTCGGCGCGGGTCATGATCCCAGGGTCGTGGGATCGAGCCCCGCATCCGGCTCTCTGCTCTGCGGACAGCCTGCTTCCTCCTCTTTCTCTGCCTGCCTCTCTGCCTACTTGTGATCTCTATCAAATAAATAAATAAAATCTTTTAAATAAATAAATAAATAGTACACATTTGGTGTGTGTGTGTGTTTTCTATGTGGCCTAACAGAGTCACTCAAAACATATTTATGGAATGCCTACAGGGCACATTGCATGACACTTCACCCTTCATTGAAAATCCATTAAAACAATTACCAGGTCATGCTTGGAAACTTTTTTTCCACAAAGGAATTTGCTTTAGTTGCTCAGTTAGCAGGAACTAATTTGAGATGCAAATTTAACAATCCCGTTTGCACTAGGAAGGCCTTATGTAAACCGTCACACAGTGAAGTAATATATGTGAATTTATTCACACCTGTATCTGAGTACATGGACTTAAAAGCTACAAATCTGGGGTACCTGGGTGGCTCAGTGGGTTAAAGCCTCTGCCTTCGGCTCAGGTCATGATCTCAGGGTCCTGGGATGGAGCCCCGCATTGGGCTCTCTGCTCAGTAGGGAGCCTGCTTCCCTCCCTCTCTCTGCCTGCCTCTCTGCCTACTTGTGATCTGTCAAATAAATAAATAAATCTTTAGAAAAAAGCGCTACAAATCTAATGGGATAGTGTTCATGTGAGGGAAGAATAACTTTAGAAGTTAGCGAAGCATCTTCTACTAATTCTCCAAAGTTAAATGTTTACCTGGAAGGTTATGCCCTGGTTATAGGCCATCTAAGGCCACCAATAAATGGAAGTGTGCTTACATCTATAACACTTATGGAAGGTCCTATCTTCTTGACTCTCATACCAGGAATCTAGACTCAAAAAACAAAACAAAACAGACCAAAACCCCTAATTTTTACTGAGCTAGTGTTGATCAAGGCAAATATCCAGGCTCATTCCAACCAACATTTGGTCTTCGAAATTAGTTTATAATTGTTTTTTCCCATTGCTCCCTTTAACAGCCTTTATTAGCATGTGTATGTACACCAACTTGGTTCTGTCTTCTTTCAATTACTCATTTAAAAGAATTTCCATTGCCTACATAAGGTACGAAAATGGAGCTTTTCCCCACATCTTGAAAAGCCTAAGTTATCTAGCAGAGAGATGCAGTTTCAAAGAGTTGTGGGAACTTGTTAATGGTTCCCAGTTGTAGTAGGACCTCCTGCCATTCTATTACTGTCCCTTGTTTCTTGTCCCAAATCTCTGCAACCAGTGTCTAATCCAGTGTCTAATCCTTTTTAAGGCAGGAGAAGAGACAAAGAGTGGAGGTGGGCAGAGGGTCTTACTCTGCCTTGAAAAGATACATTTTCTAGCAAATGGTGGAACTGACATAAGGGAACTGAAATAAGTAAAACAGTATAGGCATAAGCTGGCATCAGACAGTCTCTGGTCTAGGGTGGAGATCCACCACTTGCCAGTGATAAGATTTGGGGCAAAGAACTTGTCTGAGCGTAGGCTAACTTCATTGTAAAGCAAGGCTGAAATAAGATAATGCACAGGAGAGGCGCCTGGGTGGCTCAGTGGGTTAAAGCCTCTGCCTTTGGCTCGGGTCATGATCCCAGGGCCCTGGGATCGAGCCCCGCATTGGGCCCTGGTATCGGGCCCCACATTGGGCTCTCTGCTCAGCAGGGAGCCTGCTTCCTCCTCTCTCTCTGCCTGCTTCTCTGCCTACTTGTGATCTCTGTCTGTCAAATAAATAAATAAAGTCTTTTAAAAAAAAGATAATGCATAGGAAATGCTTCATATTCTGTCTACTAGAAAGCATCAGTGAATGAAAGCTCTTCGTATCTCCAGACCCGAGGCTCCGTGACAACAGAAGCCTATCTAGTTCACTCCTGTGGCTTCAGGTGGGTTCTGGCAAAGCTTCACCTGATAGAGTATGAATGGACCAGCAGAACAGCAGAAAGCCCATTGAACCATCAGTAAACCAGGGCCCTGCATCATAGGAACTTTCTATTCCAGAAAAAAGCTGTTTCGAGGAGTCAAAGATGTTCTAAATTGTTGGTCCATTAGGTGGGGTCCTTCCAGAGATAGACACTGAGACAAAGATTAGAGGGCAAGGAGCTAATTTCAGAGATAGAATTACCAGTAGGAAACTAGAAATGTGGGAGAGAAAGGAAGGAAGTCAATAAAGAGTGGGTTGTGGGCAAGCAGGGTGTAATCCCATCAGGGCGCTCTGGGAGATGGCACAGGACACATCTCAGACTTATACCATGTGAGGAGCAAGGAAGCCAGGATATTTATTTACCAATTCTCCACCCAGCATTGGTTAAGGTCTGCTGCTGGGAACATTAAAAAGAATGGAGGTGCAGCAGAGCCCTTAAAGGTCTATATGGCAGATTTCCTAATGGAGCTTGCCAGACACTGCATGGCATGGACACCCATGACAAACAAAATTTCCAGCACCCTGGAATCTACTAGTCCTGTGACTCAAGTAGCAAGACCACTTAAACTGCAACCAGAACCTGTTGCAGCATCTAGTCTTTTCTCTGGTCCCCCCTCAAAACTTGTTATTTTATAGACAGATGGGAGCAGTATTCCTAAATGTGTATCACCAAAGTCTGAAGATGCCTACCAGTATTGGATCTCTGAGGGGTAGGAAAAGCAAGGTACTTGTCCCCAAACTTGGTGTGGATGTCTTGGCATTCTTCAGACAATTGGTCTCCCAAAAACTTCACTGATATAGTAGACTCCCCACCTCAATCATTTAGAATTTATTCATTCCCCTCTGGTATTCAAGTGATCCAATTAACATAATGCCATCAAAATAGGGGAACTTCATGGTGTTCTGTTATATATAAGGTCTTTTGTGCAATGATTTGAGGCTCCAGTAGGAAAATATCCTTAAGATTCTCCAAAGCTCTACTTGAAACAGTCCTTTAGGCATTACCTTAAATCATTCAGGGGTCTGAACAAGGGTCCTTATAGCCATACCCCTGGTCTGATTTTTCGTTTTGAGAAATTTTTACCAGTTGGGAGAACTGGGGCAAGAGTTATATTTTCCAAACCAGCAAATCCTTGGGCTTCTAGATGTCCTCTAGATTCTTCTAAGTTTCATAGTTCCTTCTGTTGCTCATCTCTCTCTTCCTGTCCATTGCCACGCAGCTAGAAGATGCCAAAATGGCACTTTTAAGATTCTGCCTGGAAATCTCCTGAATCATATTTTTAAAAAGGCTATGAGGTACATTTTCTAGCTTTCAAGTTTCCACAGGCGACATTTTGCCAACGATTGCATCACTACATAACATGAGTCGTCTCCCCCTTCGGCCTCTGATAACGATTTTCTCACTGCATTCCCAGCCTCCAGCAGCTGTTTGTCCACCATTCCTCCAGTCTTTGCTAACAGCCTTTTTGGGGTTTTTCCAGCCTCTAACCACCAACTGGTCCAAGGGCAGGATTCCAAGAGCATGAGAGTGGAAGTTACAAGCCTCTTGAGGTTAGGCTCTGGAACAGCATCATTTCTGCTACATTTTACTGTAGCAAGCCACAGGACCATCCTAGATGTAAGGAGTCTAGGAAAGACTCATCTCTTAATGGAAAGAGTTATGAAATACTGTGACAATGCTTTTCAGTCTACAGCAGACATCTTCACAGTTAACACGTGGATACATTTTAGAATACATTCCTAAAAGTGAACTTGCTGACCCAAACGCAAATACCTATTGGGGAAATATTGCCAAGTCACCCTTCCCAGAGGTGAGACAAATTTTTAATCTCACCAGCAACGTATGATGCCAGATGAGGGTTCTCCAGATCATACAACACAATGTGTTTTCCAAATTATTTTCCCTGCCGACCTGATAGGTAAAAATGAAATCTTCTTGTAGTTTTAATTTGTATTTGGCGTATGAGTGAAATTGGACATATTTTCCTGAGAGCCAACTACATTTTCTTGAAAGCAGCTAGTCATATGTTTGCCATTTGGTTTGTAGGCATGACTTATCATCTTTCAAAGCCTTTGAGAACTTGCATATGTTAGCAGTTGAAGACTTGGATACCAACTCTGGGACAGGTTCTCCTAAGTCTCTGAAATAAAAGATTCCTTACATACTGAATTTGGGTCTTTCTGACAAGTTTTCTCTCTTGGGGAGGGCCATTAGTAGGAGGAGATCAATATGTCGTTGTCTAACTGGAGAAGACCCAGGTTTCTAGATATTTTCTCCTAAATCTCACTATCCTCAAAGGAGAAGATCACATAGGTGGGAGAGAATCCTGAGTCCTAAGTCTGGAGGGACCCAGTTGCCTTCAGTTTCCTACAAGGTGTTAAAGAAGAACTGATGATAAAGATACCCCCTGTGCATGTGATGTAACCCACTTCTGCAGTTTGTGGGTCCTGGTGTGAAGAGCTCTGCAATGAAGCAGAACACTTGTGTTTGAGTCTAATGACTTTGGAGGAGTATTTTCCCCTTCACTCCAGTTTCTTCACCTGTAAAAGGAGGGTGACATTACCTGTTTTGAAGCTCAAATATGAAAGCAATTTGCAAAGATAAGATATAAAAATATATGGTGTTATGATATTTACCTAGAGGTTCTAGATGCCATCCAGGATCTAATGCAGGATGTGGAAACTCAGTAAACTAAACCACTGTTGCCTGTAGGACACCACTATCTTTCTCAAGCTGAGATACTGATACTCCTGCCTAACCTCTTCTAACATCACCATGAGTAGCCAAACTTGAGGTTAAGGGTACAGTCCTCCAGGCTGCCAAGTGTGTCCAAGACTCCAGGTACTTGCTGCAAGTTTGGGGACCCCTAGGTCCACCTTTGCTTCAGATTGGCTGGCTACAAATTAGGGGGCTCTCATGATCATCATCAGGTTCAATAATGTGCTAGAATGATTCCCAGAACTCAGGACTTATTTTTATTTATTTTTCATTTATTTGACAGAGAGAGATCACAAGTAGGCACAGAGGCAGGCAGAGAAAGGAAGGGAAGCAGGCTCCCTGCTGAGCAGAGAGCCCGATGTGGGGCTGGATCCCAGGACCCTGAGATCAGGACCTGAGCTGAAGGCAGAGGCTTTAACCCACTGAGCCACCCAGGTGCCCCAGAACTCAGGACTTATGATTGTAATTTTATTATAGTAAAAGGATACAAATTAGAGCCAGCCAGCGGAAGAGATGCATATGGCAGAATCTAGAAGTGAGAGGGTTCCAAATACAACCTTTAGTGTCTTCAAGAATGTGTTTCGCTCCTGGCATTAATGTGTGGTAATAGGCAAGCTACTGCCAACCCCAGACGCTCACCCACATGCTTTGTATATTCTAGAAACAGCAAGGAAGCCAGTGTGACTGGAGTTGGAGGTAATGGAATGGAAGCAGGAAGACCACATGAACAGTTCTTGAAATCATCTAGGCAAGGAATATTAGTGGCTTGGAACAGTGGTGGAAGCTGCAGGAAGTCGTATTTTGAATAATTCTGAAGGTAAACCTAACAAGACTGGCAGATAGCTTGGACACAGAGTGAGAAAGAGTCAATGACACTACCATCCTTTTGAGTCTGAGCAACTGGGATGATGAGGAAGACTAGAAGGAACAGGTTTGGAGGAGAAGGTCAGGAGCTGTTTTGTACACACAGTGTGAGAAGCCCATTAGGTGACTGCACAGCAGCAGCGTATTATATGAGTGTGCAGTTTGGAAGAGAGGCCTGGCCTGGAGATGTTATGTTTGAGAGCCATCAGCCTATGGAAAATTCCTGAAAACTGTGAGACTGAAGGAGATCACGAAGGAAATGAGTGCAGATAAGGACAAGTGGTCTAAGGACTGGTTCTGAAACACCAGCAAAGGAGATCGAGGAGGAACAGTGAAGGTGGTGGGAGGAAAACCGGGAAGCAGGAGGGTGCAGTGTTCTGAACACAAAGTGATGAAAACATTTGAAGGCAGGAGATGGGACTGATTGTGTCAAATACTGCTGACAGGTCAAGTAGGATGAAATTGAGACTCCACCTATAGGATATAGCAACAAGGAGGGCATCGGTGACCTCAACAAGAGCAGTTGCATTGAGTCTGTGGAGCGTCAGAGCCTGCTTAGAGTTGGTTCAAGAAAGAGGCTGGCAGGGAGCAGGAGGAAGGAGATAGGAATTGAACAGGAAGGAGTGACAACACTTTTGAGAAACTGTGTAAGAGGGAAGGAGAGAGAGGATGGCTTCTGGAGTGCTAGTGTGAGGAGCTCTGTGGATCTTCTCTCCCATGAAATAGCCATAACCAGTGAAAAATTTTTCTTAAAAAAAATCTTTCAGTTTCTGGAAATTGTCCTAAGGGCAAATAGCAAATGAAGAAATATTTATTCAAGAACAATTTATTAGATCTGTTTGAACGAGAGTCTGTGGCACCGCAGCCACAACCCCCTGCCTCTCTTGACCACTTTCCCATCTCAGCTTGATAGAAACTCAGCATGGCAGCAGAAGCCTTGAAGACAAGGCCCAAATCCCCCAAACCCCAGCTCCCCATCACAGACTGTGTTATTTCCCTGTGCATGGCAGCCACCAGAATCTTCTAGACCTCCCAACTCTGTGTTGTAGACATTAAATGCCAGGGATATGTTGCCAAGTGGTTGGAATCTCTCTTCTTTCCCTGAGCCCACATTTATAGGTCAGAGGTTTTACCCAGGCATGACAGGCCTAGAATACTGGGAACCCAATCTCTCTCAGCTCAGTTCACTCATAGAACAGAGGATCCACATGGCCAGAGGCAAGCCAAGAAAACCAGATAGTTATGACCCTGACCCTGTGCCCTGGAGAGACAGGTCACTCTGAGACACCTGGACCACTGTCCCTGCCACCAGCTCTAACGCAGAAGTGCAAAGACTTGGCCCAGGGAGAGTAGTAAGCCATAGGAGTGCCAAGGCCTTCACCAAGCGAACTGACTTTATATAGAACAGAGTGCGGGAAGTTCAAGCCTAAAGGTACTCTTGAAAACAATGGAGGTTTTGGTGGTAAGCAATGAAAAAGTTGGTAGCTCCATGAGGACAAGAAGCTAAACTGTAGGCCGATAAGTTTACCAGAGAGAAGTGAGGAAAGAGTCAGCTAAGAATAGCACTCCTAGGGTGAAGACAAACCTCAAAAGCTTACCTCAGAAACTAGCCCTGCAGGGGTGTCCAGCTATAGAGGCGCCTGGGTATAGAGATTACTCAATAAAATCTTAAAAAACAAAACAAACAAACAAAAACTACAAAAACCCAACCCTGCAAAGAGGACCAGACTTAACTGGTTCCCACTGTGGGGCAATTTGGGTCTCACTTCATAATAGAAAATAGTAGAGAGAAATCAGCTGGCGATCAGTGAAGCCTAACTGTCCAGTGTGAATATAGACATAAAACTCGTAAAAAAAAAAAAAAAAACCTTATAAACTGAATCCAACAACATATAGAAGGAATTACAACCCATAACCAAGGGATTTATTCCCCCAAAGGCAAAGTTGTTCAAACACCTGAAAGTCAATTAACATAATTCACTATATCAACAGAGAAAAGAGAAAAATCACATACATGATCATCTCAACAGAGGCTGAAAAAGTACTTTGACAATATTCAGCACTCCAGCATCCTTTCATGGTAAAAATACTCAACAAACTAGGAATAGTACAGAATGTCCTTAACTCAATAAAGGACATCTACCAAAAACTCAGAACTAACATAATTATTAATGGTGAAAGACTGAATGCTTTTCCCCTTATGATCACAAATGAGACAAGGATAGCCACTCTTGCCCCTTCCACACTGTACTGGAGGTTCTAGCCAAGGTAATTCGGTGAGAAAATGAAGTAAAAGACATTCATATTGGAAAGGAAGGAGTGAAAACATCTCTATTTTTTTAATGATTTTTAAAAAAAGATTTTATTTATTTATTTGACAGAGATCACAAGCAGGTGGAGAGGCAGACAGTGAGAGAGAGGAGGAAGCAGGCTCCACATCGATCAGAGAGCCCCATGCAGGGTTCAATCCCAGGACCCCGAGACCATGACCCAAGGTGAAGGCAGAGGCCTTAACCCACTGAGCCACCCAGGTGCCCTCTGTAAAGATTTTATTTATTTACTTGACAGAGAGATAGAGAGAGAGAGCCCAAGTAGGCAGAGCTGCAGGCAGAGGGAGAGGGAGAAGCAGGCTCTCCACTGAGCTGGGAGCCTGATGTGGGGCTCGATTCCAGGACTCTGGAATCATGACCTGAACTGAGGGCAGCTGCTTAACCTACTGAGCCACCGAGGCACCCCTAAAATTTTTTTAAAAATAATCTCCACATCCAATGTGGGACTCGAACTCACAACCTCAAGATCAAGAGTCAAGTGTTCCAGTGACTGAGCCAGCCATGTACCACCAAATATCCGTTTTTAGATGACATGATCTTGTATGTAGAAAGCCATAAAGAATTCAGTAATCAGACTAAACAAGTTCAACAAGGTTGCCGGCTACAAAATCAATCACAAACATCAACAGAATTTCTAGACACTAGCAATGAACAATTTGAAAATGAAATTGAGAAAACAATCCTATTTGGAGTAGCATCAAAAAGAATAAACTACTAGGGTATATTTAACTCCCCAAATGTATAAAACTTATACTCTGAAAACCACAAAAATTGTTGAAAGGAATTAAAGAAGACTTCAATAAACGGAAAGATACTCTTTATTCATTGATTGGAAGATTTAGTATTGCTAAGATGGCAAACTGATGCACAGACCAATGCAATCCCTATCAAATCTTTGCTGGCTTTTTGGGTGGGGGGGTCGGGGAGCACAAATTAACAAGCTGATGCTAAAATTCATATGGGCACAAGGGGCCTAGAGTAGCCAAAACAATCTCAAATGAGACTAAAATTGGAAGACTCACTCTTCACAATTTCAAAACTTATTATAAAGCTACCATAATGAAGACAGAGTGCTTATGTCAAAGTGATTGACATGTAGATCAGTGGAGTAGAATTGAGAGTCTAGAAATAAATCTCACCTTTACAGTCAATTGATATTCGACAGGGGGTAGGCAAGACAATTCAATTGGGAGCAAATAGTACTTCCCAAAAATAGTGCTGAGACAACTGGATATCCAGATGCAAAAAAAAGGGAGGGAACTGGATCCTTTCCTCACAATATTTAATATGAGACTAACAAAGACATTGAATAATGTAGTCATACAGGAGAGTGAGAGAATGAATGAGAGAAATGAAATGATTGCTCAAGCATATCAAGGGGCCACTTGAGGTCAGCAATCAGCATTTGATTGAGAAGCAAACCAGTCAGCCTGATTGGTGTATTTCTCCAACCACCAGCAGTTATATGGTGCAAGGTACACAGGCAGACAGTTGGATTTAAACAGAATTGTGATTTTGCCAATGAGTACTATAAAGACAGAAAGTAACAAGTGAATGGAAGGGAAGCTATGGACAGCCAAGTTTGAGCTACAGCAAGAAGGTATAAACCTTCTCAGGCTCAGAGAAGAAACTAACGACATTAGGGAGGTTTTCTTACCACTGATCACAAACACCAGAGCACACAGGAGTTTGAAGGGGTGGGTAACAAAATCAGAGAAGAGGATTTACAGAATCCCAGCGTTATTAATTTCAAATGCATTTAAGATGTCCTTGTATTCCTGGGCTTCCCATGTGGAGTGACTTAAACAGGGAAAAGGGCAAGAGGTTAGTCCTGATAGTCTTGAGTCAGATAGAGATGGCAAGGCTGTCACTGCTGGTCTGGGTCAGGGCTGGGGACTGGGAGACCTTCCTTAGCAGCTGGGAACTTCATCATTATCTTACCTATGCTTCAGAATTTCCTAAGAGGTAGGTCTTCTGTCCCCATTTGGAAAAGAATTGACACAGTCCGCCTTCAGTGTTACAGTGTCCCCACAGGTGCTATAGCAATGGGAGAAAGGGAAAATTGTTGCATTACTTCTTCAAATACTTTTTTTTAGGGCGCCTGGGTGGCTCAGTGGGTTAAAGCCTCCACCTTCCGCTCAGGTCATGATCTCGGGGTCCTGGGATCAAGCCCCACATCAGGCTCTCTGCTCAGCAGGGAGCCTATTTCCTTCCCTCTCTCTGCCTGCCTCTCTGCCTACTTGTGATCTCTGTCAAATAAATAAATAAATAAAATCTTTAAAAAAATCCCAAATACTTCTTTTTAAAATAACTGGGTCTTAAAAGGAAGAAAGAACAAAGAACAGCTTGATTGTTGCCAGAGGGGAGGAGGGGTAGAAGAATGGGCAAAATGAGGGAAGGGGAGTGGGGAATACAGGCTTCCAGGTACGGAATAAGTAAGTTATGGGAATAAGAGACACAGCATAAGGAATATAGTCAATCGTATTGTAACAGTGTTATATGGCAACAGATGGTAGCTACACTTGTGGCGAGCAGAGCATAATGCTTAAGCTTGTGGAATCACTCCTTTGTATCTCTTGAAACTAATGTAACATTGTGTGCCAACCACACTCAAATAAACAAATTCATTAAAAAATAACAAAGATAAAATAGCTGAATTTTTTGTTTTCTCAAATATCACAAAACCATCATTTCTTTTTGAGAAGACAAAGATCAACAACAAAATGAAAACCAGAATTAGATATTACCAGTATTAAAACCTGTTGCATATTATTTCAGCCCTTTTAACAATTAATAAATTGCAATGGAAGCTTATTTTTCAATAAATTACAAAGAAACCTTTTTTCTTAAAGCAGCTTTAGGTTCATAGAAAAATTGAACAGAAAGTATGCGGAGACCTTCCCACCCTGCAGCTGCTCCTATTACTAACATGTTATTTTCCTGTGGTATATTTGTTACAACTGAGGAACTGCTATTGATACATTATTATTATTAAGATTTTATTTATTTACTTAGAGAGAGAGAAAGGGAATGCACAGAGGAAGAGTGAGAAGCATACTCCCCACACCCCAGCAGGAAATCTGCTGGGGCTCCATCCCAGGACCCTGAGATCATGACCTGAGCTGAAGGCTCATTAGCATCTGCTCTTTTTGTTGTAGAGCTGAAGGGGTTTTGACAAATGAGTAAGGTCAGTATCTATCTACATGTATGTCAGTATGATACAGAGTATTTTCGTGGCTCTAAAAATCTGTGCTCCACCTCTCTCTTCCTCCCGCCCTCCCTCCTTCCTGCCCAGCCTCTGGCAACCACTGTTCTTTCTGTATGTCTCCATAGCTTTGCCTTTTCCAAAACATCATATAGCTGGAATCATGTAGCTTTTCAGACTGGCTTCTCTCACTTAACAATACACATTCCTCTGTGTCTTTCCATGGCTTGATAGCTCATTTCCTTTATTCGTTGTGTGGATGTACCACAGTTTGTCTTTCCATTCACCCGTTGAAGGACTTCCTGGTTGCTTCCTGCTTTGGGCAATTACGACTAAAGCTGTCATAAGCATTCATACGAGGATTTTTTTGTTAGATTTGTAAGTGGTTGGATCATTGTCTTGAAATCCATTATTTCATATATTTTGTCTAGTTTTCTAGCTATTTAAGACAGGAGGGTATTAGTTTCTGTTACTCCATCTTCATTGATGGTGAAAGCCTGCCTGGCACCATTCTAAGTGCTGGCTCTATTAGAAGCAAATAAAATGGACACTACTTGAATTCAAACAGCTTACACTGACAGGGTGGGGGGGGCAGATGATAAATACATGAAAGAAAAATGTGCATAAATTAATGATTTTGGAAAATGTGTATTGATAAAATAAGATGGTAATGTCATAGAGAGGCACTAATGGCTTCTCTGGAGAGATGACATCTGAGGAGATGGATTAGAAGAAGGAGGCTGTCAGTTGAAGAGTTAAAATTGTTTTAAGACAAGGATCTATGATAACTCCAAAGGCCCCCAAACAGAAATAAGCTTGACTTGTTTGATAGCACACATACAAGGCTGGTGTGGCTGGAAAGTGTCTGAGGTGGGAGATGAGTTTGGTGCAGAAGGTAGGCTGAGCTTCAAGTAAAAAGGGCCTTGGAGACCATTGTTCTCATTACCTATCACTTTAACAAAACACCCTAAAACCAATGGCACAGACCAACAACAATCATGAATTTTGCCCATGAATCTGGGTGTGCTGGGGCCAGCGAGGCAGCTCTTGCTAAGGCTTTCGCATGTGTACACAGTCAGATGGTGGCTGAGATGAGGATTATTTCAAAGCGTCTTCATTCACATGTCTGGCTATGTGGACAATCAACTGGAGGCTGGAACATTTATGGCCCCTTGGTTTCTCTCTATAGATACATGGTCTCTACATGGATGTGGGGTAGCCAGTTTCTTACATGGTGGCTACAGGTTTTCAGAGCAAGAATATCCAGAGAAACTGGCAGAAGCTTCAGGGTATCTTGAAACCTTGAAAAATCACAGAGTGTCACCTCCACCACGTCTGGTTCATTGAGGTAGTCACAAAGATTCACCCAGGTCAAAAGGAGGGAACATAGACTCAACTTCTTGTTTGATGATGTCAAATAATGTGCAAATATGTTTTAAAGTCACCACGGTTGCTGCAATGAGTTTGGATTATATATATGTATATATTTTTTAAAGATTTTTATTTATTTATTTGACAGAGAGAGAGATCACAAGTAGGCAGAGAGGCAGGCAGAGAGAGAGGAGGAAGCAGGCTCCCCACTGAGCAGAGAGCCCGATGCGGGGCTCGATCCCAGGACCCTGAGATCATGACCTGAGCCGAAGGCAGAGGCTTAACCCACTGAGCCACCCAGGTGCCCCTGGATTATATTTTTACAATAGGAAGCCATTGGTGAGTTTTTAGCAAAGAATGATGTGCAGTCATTTACAATTTTAAAAGACTGCTCCAGCAAGATTACTAGATACAAAATAAACATGCCAGAATCAGTTGTATTTTTTTTATACCAGCAAAAACAATTAGAAAATAAAATGTGTGAGATGACACCAATTACGAGAGTGTTAAAAAAATATACCAACTACCTACGGATAAGTGCAATAAAATGTGTAAGATCTTTTTGTAGAAAACTATAAAACCTTAAAGAGAAACTAAAGACTAATGAAGGGGTACCATCCCAAGGAAACATCCCAAGAGATATCATTTCTAAGGAATGTAAGACTTATGAATGTAAGATGTCAGTTTTTCTCACGGTGGCCCACAAATTCAGTGCAATACCAATCAAAATACCCACAGCTTTTTCTGTAGGACCTGACAAGCTAATTCTAAAATATATATGGAAATATTAAGGATCAAGAATAGCAAGTCACTCTTGAAAAAGTAGGAGGAGGAGGAGAAGGAAGAGGAGGAGGAAGGACTTTCTCTACTTGACATAAGACTTATTATAAAGCCAGGGTGACTCATTATTGTGATGCAAGGAACATAGAAAAATAGACAAATAGACCAATGTAACTAAAGAGCCCAGAAACAGACCCATGCACATATGGACACTTGCTTTATGTCAAAGATAGCATTGCAAGAGAAGGAGGGAAAGGATGGTCTTTTCAGAAAATGGAGTTGGAATAATTGGGTATCCACATGGAAAGAAGGAAGGCAAGAAGGGAAGGAGGGAGGGAGAGAGAGAGGGAGGAAGGCATATACTCTTGCACATATGCGCTGGAAGACATGTACAAGAATGTTTGTAGCAGCATTATTCATAATATCCTAAATTAGAGACAGCCCAAAAATTCAACAGGAGGCTGGATAAATAAAATGTGACATAGTCATAAAATAAGAGTATTTTACAACAACAAAGATGAATAAACTGTAGCTTCATATGGAATAGATGAATCTTAATTAAAAACATAATATTGAATGAAAGAAGGGAGATACAGACTACATGCGATTTTGCTTACCAAAAAAAATCAAAACCAGGAAAACTTAGCAATGCATGACACCGTGATAACACTATAAAGAAAGACAAATCAGTATAGTGGTCATCATTAAAAGAGAGGTAGGGGTTAACATAGGGCAGAGATTATGGGGCAGAGCTTCTGGAGTGTTTCTATTTCTCTGATCTGGAGAGTGGCTATGTAGTATTTGCTTTCTAAATAAACCATATAATAAACCATACAATAAATAAACCATACAGTAATATACATTATAATAAGCCATATGATAGTTGGACACACATGTTTCATGTACTCTATATTCATGTTATATTTCACAAGCAAAAGGTTGTATAAAACCAAATTCACCTTGTCTACCATGTCAGCGGGCAAGTATGCAAGTAGGACGTCCAGTTGTCCAGTAAAGACACGATGGAGGCTTGGACTAGAGCCGAGAAGTAGTCAGATTTAGGAAATATTTCGGAGGTGGAGGTAACAGGACTTGACATGGAACGTGAAGGGGAAAAAAAGCTGAAGCAACAAACACACCGACAGTCATAAAACACAGCAAGAGAGTGTACAACAGAATTAACAAAGCTTTGGAAACAGAACACGTTAAAGTAGACCGCTAAATTGTAGGAGTGTGTATTAGACAGAGGACTTCTGTCCAGCTGGTTAAGAGATGCTTCCTAGAAAAGTTGGGGATACAAGCACTGGACACAGAAGAATACGCACAGTCTCTTCAACAAATGGTGCTGGGAAAACAGGACAGCCACATGCAAAAGATAGAAACGGGACCACTTTCTTTCACCATACACAAAAATAAACTCAAAATGGATGAAGGACCTAAATATGAGACCATCAAACTCCTAGTATAGAACATAGGCAGTAATCTCTTTGACATCAGCCATAACATTTTTCTAGATATATCTCCAAAGATAAGGGAAACAAAAGCAAAAATAAACTCTTGGGACTACATCAAAATTAAAAGCTTTTGCACAGTGAAGGAAACCATCAATAAAAGAAAAAGGCAACCTACCCAGTAGGAGAAAATATTTGCAAATGATATATCCAATAAAGAGTTAATATCCAGTCCATATAAAGAACTAATAAAACTCAACACCAAAAAACCACAAATAACCCCATTAAAAAATGGGCAGAGGAAGGGCTTCTGGGTGGCTCAGTCAGTTGAGTCTCTGACTCTTGATTTTGGCTCAGGTCATGATCTCGGGGTTGTGAGATTGAGCCCTGCTACAGGCTCTGTTGTTCAGCAGGCGGTCTGCTTGAGATTCTCTCCCTTCTACTCCCTCTGCCCCTCCCCCTGCTCTGGCATGCTCTCTCTCTCCCTCAAATAAATTTTTTTCTTTAAATTGGGCAAAGAACCTGAACAGACATTTTTCCAAAGAAGACATACAGATGGCCAACAGACACATGAAAGGATGCTTAATATCACTCAGCATCAGGGAAATGGAAATCAAAACCACGATGAGATAACCCCTTACACCTGCCTGGATGGCTAAAAGACAAGAAATAAGTGTTGGTGGGAATGTGGAGAAAAAGGAACCCTCATACACTATTGGTGGAACATAAATTGGTATAACCACTGTGAAAAACAGTGTGAAGTTTCCTCAAATAATTAAAAATAGAAATACCATATAATCCAGTAATTCTACATAGGATGTTTACCCAAAGAGAAAAGGAAACACTAATTTGAAGGATATACATCCCTATGTTTATTGAAGCATTATTTACAATAGCCAAGATATGGAAGCAAGCTGAGTGACCATCAACAGATGAATGGATAAAGAAGAGGTGGTAAATATATATAAAATGGACATTACTCAGCCAAAAAAAAAAAAAAAAATGAGATCTTGCCCTTTGTGACAACATGACAACATGGATGGACCTAGACAGTCTCATGCTAGGTGAAATAAGTCAGACAGAGAAAGAAAATGGCATATGATTTCATATATATGTGGAAGCCAAGAAATAAAGCAAACAAACAAAAAGCAGAAACAGACTTGTTAATACAGAAAACAAAGTGATGGTTGCCAGACAGGAGGGAGGTGGGGAAATGGGCAAAACAGGTAAAGGGGGAGTGGAAGAGGCTTCCAGTTATGGGATGAATAAATCATGGGAATAAAAGATACAGCATAGGGAAGAAAATCAATGAAGAAAAAAAAAATGAGAAAAGCTGAGAAATTCTGGGCACAGATTGTGGTAGAAGTGTAAAAGGGAGGTATACAATTAAAGGGAGGACTTGACAGTTGATTGGTCGATTACCATGTATTGTTCTGTATTCCTATGCACATTATTTTGAGACATTGTGCACATTTTCTCTCAAATAGGTTTTAATCTACTTATGCTATCATTTGAATACACAAAAAAGGTACAGTACTTCAAACACATTCCATACATTCTGATTGAACTATGAAGCCTTGAACAAGCCCATCACACAGCCCCTGGAATCCAGGCTCAGCCATGGTAAGCCAACAAGACAAGCACGTGATGCAGGCTGCCTATATAGCAATGTCTCCACACCGTGTAGTACATATTAATAGCTTTTATGTTATTGAATTAATTTTAACCTCAGGATGATACTGGAAATTTTATTTTTGATACTTTTTCTCATTGGATAAACTGATGAGTGTGGGAATAAAGGGGGGGTTATAGAGAAATAATGTCTAGAAACAGAAGTTTGTGGGAAGGGAGACTTCCCAGTCAACCCACTTTATCTAGGAAAGCTTCCTGCATGAGTCAGAGTTGATTTGAGAATCATCCAGAATTAACAATAGGAGGAGGGAGGATCTTTTTCAGGCTTGTGGGAAAATGAGAGCAGGATAAGCAGAGATATTAAAACTCTTCAGTCTCTGATCTTATTAAGAAAAAAAAACCTTACTGTTGGGCTGAATGAGAGTGAATTGTGTTTTGACAGGTGTTTGAGATGCCACCAGAGCCCTTAAAAGAATTGATAGTGAAGACACTGGAAACTAGTGATGGAGAGAAAGCGACAAAGGAAAGATTCTCTATTAACTAAAAGTACAGTAGTCCTCCTTTTCCATAGGGGATTGTTCCAAGACCCCCGTGGATGCCTGAAAGGGCACATAGTCCCCAACTCTACATGTACTATGCTCTGTCCTATGCATACATAGATATGATAAAGTTTAATTTATAAATTAGGCATGTTTAGAGATTAATGACAATAATAATAGACCACATATAGCAATGTGTTGTAGTGAAAATTATGTGAATGTGGTTCCTCTCTATCGAAATATCTTATTGTACTGTACTCACCCTTCTTGGGATGATGTGGGATGATAAACTGCCTACATGATGAGATGATGAGAGCCGAATGACAGAGGCACGGTGAAGTAGCCTCAGGCTACTGTTGACCTTCTGGACTGTAGATCAGAGAATGATTTGCTTTCCCAACTGTCTTTGGCACTGGTAACTGAAACCCTGAAAGTGAAAATGCACAGAAGATGGGACTACTGCATAGCCAAAATGAGGTAATAGCTCATACAGTGTTTACTGTGAAACAGACACTATTCTAAGAGAATTAACTGTATTAACCCATTTACTCACAACAATGCTGCCAGGTCATCCTCATTTTATAAATGAAGAAACCAAGGTACTGAGAAATTGTTTAAGTAAATTGGCTGAGATTGCTGATCTGGAATTTGAAGCCAGGCATCAACTCTAGAATCCATACTTTACTTTTCTTTTTTTTAAGATTTTATTTATTTACTTGAGAGAGCTTGAAAGAGCAGGAGAGGTGGAGAGAGGCAGGGCGTGAAGGAGAAGCAGACTCCTGCTGAGCAGGGAGCCAGATGTGGGACTCCATCCGGGACTCTGGGGCCATTGAGCTGAGCTGAAGGCAGCCAAGTAACCCACTGAGCCACTCAGGCAACCCTAGAATCCATACTCTTAACTAAGGTGCTGACTATATTTTTTTCTTAGAAAAAGAGGAAAAGATGGCATAAATTCTGGACCTTCTTTGATTCCTCATACTGGTAATTTAAAACTATGGTGGCATTGTAATGTGAAATACAGACTCCTCTACTTCATCCCTATTGCTTATTGTTTTTGGCTTTCTAACCATCTCTCTCTCTCTCTCTCTTTCTCTCTCTGTCTCGGGTGATTCCGAGTTTAAATGTAGCTGACCTCAGATCTATTTTTTAAAAAACAAACTAATGTATATTTGCTTTAAAAAAATCGCATGGTTTATTCATATTTGAAAGAAGGTCCACTGAGGCTTTTAAGTTAAGGATCCAAGATAAACAATTAGATTTTTGGCTTTCAAGAGTATTGAAATACCTTTCAGCTATGTATTGAATTTGGCGTGCTAATGTTGATTAAATTGCAGCACTTGGAGTAGTAGTCAGTAATGCTTAATAAACTAATTACTAGAGGTCACAAGAGTTGCCATAGACAGTCTTTTTTTCAATCTCCTTACACTTCAGAGTGTGAAATACAGTAGGAAAATGATGCAACTTCCAAATTAGGAGGATGGGGAATGGTACCGGAAAGTAACTTTTCTGCTGGGCTCCAGAGTTTGTAACATATTTAAGCTACAAATTACAAACCCGATAATGACATCTCATTCTTCTACAGACCGCCAGAGTAACCCAGGCTAACTGGAAAACAGATCCTAACTGCAGTCAGAGTTGCTGTTCTTCAAATAAGGCGCATGGGTTTCTTGAAAAGCCACAGCTACCAACTCTAACCCCGGTCCCCAACTGCTTTTTAAAGCCTCCCCCAGAAATGCACTCCTTCAGCTTTGGTCCTTCCTGGATATACCCTCCGCAGCTTTCCCCAGTCTCCGCCCTGGACGTCAGCCTCTGCACCCCGAGGCCAGCTTGGAGGGAGGAGACGCAGAGAGGAGGGAGAGAGGAGAGCGAGCCAGCGAAATGGTCAAGTCCTCCTTAACTCCGGGCCCCCTCGCGGGCCTCACCCCTCCTCCCGGGGGCTGAGATTGGAGAGGAAGTGGGAAGGCTCCAATCTGTTCCTCACACCAGCGCCCTCATGCCCCCACCCTTCTCCTCCGCTCGGGGCTTCGGCGCGCCTCACCCCCGCCCCTCGCCCCGGGAGAGGAGCGCGCGGCGCGGTAGAGCTCGAGGAGAGAGGCCTGGGGGAGCCGACAGCGTCCGCTCGACAGCAGGAGCCCAGAGCCGCCCGCCCACAGGCGAGCCAGGCCCGAGGGCAGCCCCGGAGACCGCGGCGGCCGGATGCGCGGGCGCGTCACTTCCGGGCGGTGCAGCGGCGGCCGCTTGGAAGATGGCTGCGCCCTGTGGCTCGGAGCTGCCCGCCAACTCGCCGCTAAAAATCCCGAAGATGGAGGTGCTCTCCCCGGCTTCTCCTGGTGGCCTGAGCGACGGAAATCCTTCACTGTCCGACCCTTCCACGCCTCGGGGTGCCTCCCCGCTCGGGCCGGGCAGTGCAGCGGGCTCGGGGGCAGCGGCGTCCGGGGGTCTCGGGCTGGGGCTGGGGGGCCGCAGCGCCGCCTCGTCCTCGGTCTCCTTCTCCCCTGGTGGCGGCGGTGGCGGGGCTGCGGCAGCCGCCGCCGCCGCCTGCCGGGGCATGTCGTGGACGCCGGCCGAGACGAACGCGCTCATCGCAGTATGGGGCAACGAGCGGCTGGTGGAGGCGCGGTACCAGCAGCTGGAGGGAGCCGGCACGGTGTTCGGCAGCAAGGCCCCTGGGCCAGCCATGTACGAGCGCGTGTCCCGGGCCCTGGCCGAGCTGGGCTACGAGCGGACCCCGTCCCAGTGCCGGGAGCGCATCAAGGTAACCGGCCGCCCGGCCTGGGGCAGCGAACCAGAGGCAGAGAGAAGGCGGGGAAGCGGGCCTCGGGGGCGGGGGCCGGTCTGAGCGCAGGGCTCCCCTCCGGGGCCCGGTGGGCGATTCGCATCTCCTCCGCCTTTTTCTTCTCTCCCTGGGAAGGGGGCTTTTTTCCAGATGGCCGCCAGCCCGTAGGTTTCCTGAGTTTGAAGTTGGGCGTGCCTGCCGCCGCCCCTCTTTCTTGCCAATTGAGGATGTTCCTGCGCTCTGAAGTTGGTAGTTTCTCATTGTGCGCTGTGCGGCAGTCCCCGTGTCGCTGGCGCCTCTCGCCCCCACCGCCGGGGCCCCTCGCTTTGTTTCAGGCCGAGGGGCTCCCAGGCAGAGGCTTACCAGCCGGGGCGGCATTGAGGAAGGGTAGAAGAGGGGGGCCGGTGAGCCCCCAATTTAGGAATTTTCAAATGAGTGGCAGTGCAGAGCCATGCAAAAAGCGCCTTTGGACGACTGGCCTTTGTGTCAGTCGCCTTGCTTCTAACTTGAGCTTCGAAGGACTAATAAGACTTGAGATGCTTTGGAGAATTGGAAAGGCTTGATTGCAGTCAGATAGTGTATTGTTATCGTGGAGTTAGGGGTGCAATTAAAGTTAGCCTGGCTGAGAGTTGGTCTGGAATTTGTGGAGTGTCGATGCCTCCAGAGTTAGATTGGCTTGAGGCCCTGCTATGTTTCTGACTAAGCTCCTTCACGAAAGCCAGTTTTTCCCTGCTTTAGTTATTTTGCCGGATGTGGTGACAAGTACAGCTCTCATTGTGCATCTGGCTATCTTTGTGTATCTGAATGTTTAACTACAGAGGCTTAGTTTGGGCTAGAAATTTCTATCACCAGCCAGGTTATCTTTTCGCTGTTTCTACTGACTTTTAATCTAGGCTTTCAGATTTGTATTATTGGCAGCTAGGGAGTGGTTTTATGGGTAAGCTAGTTCCCTCATCATAGTGTCTGCTAAAACATTCTGTTAGGATTCTTTCTCCCAGTTTTCAATGAACTACTTCTTGTTAAAAGTCAAAGTTATGTGTGTACTTCTTTTCTGATAGGGATGGCACTTTTTCAGAGCTCTTTGGGGGTAAAAATCCAGTGAGAACAATCACAATCACACTAAAATCAGAGACTGCTCCCAAGTTGAGGAGATCTTGGCTCAAGTAGTGTTCATCCTGGGGTAATGTTTCTTAGAAAATCTGGGTCAGGAACAGATAATTTCAAACTTACTGACTATTGTTCAAGGAATTTGGCACCCATTTCTCAATTACAAAATTGAATTGGTTTACTTGATAACATGTACCTTTAGGTCTTCTTTTACCCCCTCTTCCCTGCCCCTCCTCCCTGCTTAATAAGATGTTATTAAAATAATTGTTTATAGACAGGACTAAAATAGTACCTAATAGTAGCCACTGTTTCATTTTTCTATTAAAGAATAGTTATAAGTTCAATTTCAAGGTCATCAAGGTTAAATTTCTGGGAGAGTTTTTGCACTGTGCTGGTTAGCATCCACCCATCAGCTTTTCTTGACTTTAGAAGTGTACTTAGGCATTTGTAACTTGTTTCAGCTTGATCGATTTTGCCCATAGAAATTTCCCAAATGGAAAAAGTGTTGTGCTGTCAAAACCTCACTGAATAGAAATCCATCCATAAAATTGTTTCTCAAGTAACCAGGAAATATCCAGTTGGGTTGCATCTTTGTCTCGTTATGAGAAGCATAACCTAAAGCAAGAACAGATTAGGCTTCTCTGAAGAATTTTTAAAAGAGGGTCAGTTGCCTGTTTTCAAACAGATAAGACCAAATTGACCTCAAGCTCTGAGAATATTTGGAAAATATGTTGATGATAATGGATTCTCTGATCAACAGTTGTAGTTGATGAAGGGGACAGATAACTGTGTGTGTGTGTTTTCTCTACTTGTTAAGTGATTTCAACCAAGGAACCAGATTACTTCATTAAGAATGTTGGTCTTTCCTGCCAGAATTATAAGCTCCATAAGGCAAGTTCTGGTTTCTCTTATTCAGTAATATATCTCCAGGGCCTAGCACATAATAGTCAATGGATATGTATTTATTAAATTTACCAAATAAAGTCTACAAGGAGAATTTTGGAACGTGTAGAAATCTAAATTAGTGTTACTCAAACCTTAATCCAAAGACATAGACTTTGAAACCCCATTTGAAAAATTTTGCATTGAAAACTAAGCTCTTCCTCCAGAAGACTTAGGATGAATGTAATGTTAAGCATAGAAGCAAATGTTGTTACTGAAATCATAGCCTTACACAGTTATGAGGTGGATGTTCAAGTAATCCAGAATATGTTTATGAAAATAATACAACCTTAAAAATAATGTAAGGGAATCTCAAATCCCTGAAAACAAATCTTTAGATCCCAGTTTCAAAAATGCCATGCATGGTTCAGAAATCTCTTCTTTAACTTTATTTTCTTGATGAGAGCTGCAAAAAGAAATTTAACCATCCTTTTTGCCTTAGATTTTGTAAAATAGAAAAGTAGTACAGGATGATAAGTTCCATGAGGAACTTATTCAACAAACTAATGTGCTCACTTAAATGTGAGCTTATGTCAAAGGTTCTCAGGGAATGGAGTATCATTTGTGTCAATTAAATTTCTGGCTGAATGTATCTGGAATATTTATTAAAACTCAATTATGAAAACTCCACAAATGATTTCTTGTAAGTTCGAAAGGAGGGAAGAGATACACAGTAACTTCGGTTTTCCCATGAAATTTTCCTTTAATCCTAGTTTCAGCATGTTAATGTAGCAGCCTTCCATCTCATCACAAGAAGGCCTCAGAAAGCTGAGTGGGAGCCCAGCCCTTTCCCTGGCCATCTTCCTGAATAAACTGAAAGCACATCATTTCCCGTTTCTGGACTGTATTTTAGATTTCCTATCTATTAAAATTGTAAATTTTGAAATTAATAACTCTTGGATTTTGCTACCAGAGTACTGTTTTTGAATACTATCCAAGTGAGAATGCATATTTCTAAGTGCACATGATTTTAGCTTAAAGTCATGTAGAAACATTGTTTATTGCTGTAAAGGGCTTCATTTTGAAGTCTGACATGGCCAGTTACTGGTATTTGTTCAGTCCTTCAGATGAAATGGGTGTGTTTGAGACTGCCTTACTCCACAGACTGGTTCTGAAGTTTTGTTGCTTTTTTTGTTTGCCAGAGGGAAATTTGTCCGCCAACAATTCCGTTGTCCACTCTAATTTTAGAGTCAGATAAACACATAATAAGGTGGTTTTCTGTCTGGTCCTTGAATGATTTTTCTCTTCCTCCCTCTCTCCATCCACAAATACTTGAGTGCTTACTATGTGCACGGCTGTGCTAGATGTTAGGATAAATTTAAAAAAATTGTAATATACAGTCCAAGAGCTTCCAGTGCAGCTAAAGTCTGTGTACACACAGCAAAGAGTTAAAAAGCTCTACAACACAAGGGCTGGTATGTGATGCAGTATTTGATTAAGTGTCATATGACTAAAGCAGACAATAAATGTGATGACTTCAAAGGAGGGAGAGATCTCATCACAGTCCATACTGTAGTAGTTGAAAGATCTATCTAGACTTGGCATTCATGAAAGCATTCACTTCGGGGCCAGATGCTGTATTCACACTTCAGTCAGTTAATCTGATGCACTGCAAAACTCATTCTCAAGTCCCATATTTTTGGGTGTTCTCCAAAAATTTGCCTCTTGAGAGTTGGCTTTATGTCTTTGAAACAGATGTGTACTTCTAGCTCTGCCTCAAGATGAAATGCAAGGTGTTGTATGACCTAAAAAGCTTGTTTTTGCTGGATCAGTATGGGTTGCTCATAAGACAAATTTAAAAGTGGTCGGGAGTCTTCTGCCTTGCCAACAAAATGATCAGTTTCTTTAGGGATATTTCTTAGATTTATTCATCAGTCATTGTCATAAGCTTTAGAACAAATTTCGTACTTTAACAGACAAATAGTACATATAGTACATTTGGTCTTTCATTTTGGCTCTCAAGCCTTGCCATTATTTGTTTGTGAGAACCAACAGAGTAAAGATGACATGGAGCCAGAAGATATTTTTGTCCCTGTATAAGCATTTTAATAGCCTCCACCCATCTCTGAGGACTTTCCCTCTGATGTTTGCAGCCAAGATGGTACCTCTGTACTATCATTGAAAGATTTCCAAGAAATACGGAATACCGCTCAAATAGCTTGTAAGAAGGATTCAGTCAGATTTGTTTGCTTCCATTTTTTGACATAATCCTTTTTTTGTTGTTCCCATGCCACTGTCACCCAGAAGCTTGTGTGCTCCAGAATGCTTGTCTGCTTGTGAATCTGATATAGGCTTGATGTGTATCTTTAGAGAATAGACCATCTTGGACTACCGACCGTACTCTTACAGTCTTTCAGTTTAGGAGGAAAGCATCTAACAAGCACATGTTAAAAACTTAGGAAGAACAGGCTTCCAAGCTTATTTCTTGGCATTTTGGGAAATCTAGTGAAAAGTGGATGAAATTATTATGGGTCCTTCATTAAGAGGATATGTAAAAGGAAAAAAGAACTTCGAGAGCACATAGTACAGTGCTGTTTAATAAAACTTTCCATGGTGATAGAAATGTTCTATGTCTAATGCAGTTCACTGTGATAGCCGTCAGTCACTTGTGGCTCTTGAGACATTGGAATGTGGTTAATGTGCCTGAGGAACGGAATTTTAAGTTATATTTTGTTTTAAATAATTTAATCTTTTTAAAAATATTTTATTTATTTTAGAGATTGAGTGAGTGGGGCAGGAACAGAAGGGGATGGACAAACAGGCTCCACACTGAGTGCAGAGCTTGACTTGGCCCTCCATCTCACGACCTTGAGATCGTGACCTGAGCCGAAATTAAGAGTCAGACGCTTAACCAACTGAGCCATCCAGGCACGCCTTTAATTATTTTAATTTTAAATTATAAATGCCACATGTGGTTAGTGGCTACCATATTGAACAGTGTAGGTAAAAAGTTGTTATTTGGAGTACTAAAGAAGTCTATTTTATGAAACAGTTCTCTTTGCTACATACTCAAACTTTTAGGGGAAGCACAGAGTTTCTTTTTCTTGCCCTCCCTGTTACTTTACTTCTGCTCAAGAAGTCAAGAAAAATGGTCCACTGTACTAGGGAGGAAAAGCTTCTAGTGCAAGGAATAATATGTTGTAATCTCAGTTGGCTTAGGCAAAGTTTGTCCTATTCTTGGTTCTCTAGGACGATACCATCTGATAGAACTTTCTGTGATATGAGTGTCTTATTGTCTGCACTGTCCATCAGTCACTATGCAGTAGCCACTACCCACAGCTGGTTATTGAATACTTGAAATGTGGCTACTGTGACTGAATTTTAAATTTTATTTAATTATTAATTAATTTGATTTTAATTAATTTAAATAGCCGTATGTTTAATTAGTTTAAGTAGCCACTGGCTATTGTATTGGCCAGAACAGCTTTGGAACAATGGTATTTAAACTTTTTTGTTTATGTACCCCCAAGAATTTTAAAGCTGACATTAAAATTTTTTCATTCTGTATGAAAATTTACAGAAGTTAACAGGTTATAGGAAATAGGAAATCTAGTATGAGGTGGATAAGATGAAGATTTGCTATAAATTTACTCAGTAATGTACTCTGAATCAGAAAAATCCACACAAAATTCATATCTATAGATTTTTATCAAATGCATCTTGAAAATGTTGCTGATCAGACAATATTCCACTTACATTTAAAGATGTAAAGATATGTGTAAAGATACAGTATCACTAACCTATTTTGCTTTGGTTATTCTAAATTAAGGGGCCAAACTTTACACCTAAGAAATATGGACCTAGACCGGGAATGCCAGGAATCCCTAAGGTTTTTAAGAAAGAGTAGAAGATACCCCAGTGGGAGGCCACTGCTTTAGAACTCTGAGCATCTTTCTGATATCTTTATTGGCAGATATAGTGGGACTGGGCTCTTGGAGTCCACTGCCCTTAGGAAACGGGAGAAGCTTTTGGAGCTTAACTCTTGGCTAAAATGTAAGAATCCGTGGGAAGATTTGGAGATCTTGCCCATTCCCTTCCATCAGACTCAACTGACGGATTGATTGCAGGGTTTCTTCAAATACTAAAGTCTGAACTAGGCACTTGACTTTTTTTTTTATTATTCATTCGCAAATATTTGAGTACCTTGCATGGAAGGTTCTAGACATGCAGCAGAGTACTATCCACCATCAAATGTCAACTTCCAGTGATGGAGTCAGACTACGGAAGCACCAGGGACCGTGTTGTGAGTAAGGTCTATGCAGCACATTGGCATTATGTTCACGGTACTTTGGATGCACACAGGAAAGGCATGTCATCATAGGCTCTCAGGAGGTGGCTCTTGGAGGTAAAGTGGGACCAGACTGAGCAGAAGAAAGTAGAGAGAGATGAGCGATTGGGGTAAAAGGCCAGAAAGAGCAGAACCTAGAAAAGTGCAAACTGCAAATACAGTAAAATATATTTTGTTCATGAATCCTAAACTGGAAACATCTAAATGCTGTAGTTCAAAAAATTTTTAAGTGATAAGTTGTTAAAAAATGCATGGCTTTCAGGTGCCTTGTTAGCACAGTAGATAGTGCGTCAGTCTCATAAAAAGTCATGCCTTTCACTTGAGGAACAGTTTGCCATAGGGCATGGTATTGGTGAAGGTAGGACTTAGAATGTACAAATGACTAGTTGGTGGTATCCTAAAGAACCAAGAAAAGTGCAGAGCAGGTAGTTTTGGAATAACAGTAGTTTGCACATACCAATTCTAGACAATCTTATGTGTTGATAAGTAACCTTTTTATAGTGTTGGATTATAGTTGTGCAAATGTCTATTATATATCTCATTCTTATATACTGGAAAGAAAAACCAAAGCAGTACATCTTTTTTTTTTTTTAAGATTTTATTTATTTATTTGACAGACAGATCACAAGTAGGCAGAGAGGCAAGCAGAGAGAGAGAGAGAGAGAAGGAAGCAGGCTCCCCGCTAAGCAGAGAGCCCAATGTGGGGCTGGATCCCAGGACCCTGGGATCATGACCTGAGCTGAAGGCAGAGGCTTTAAGCCACTGAGCCACCCAGGCACCCTCAAAGCAGTACATCTTCTGAACATAGAATAAGAAGGCAAATATTTTACCCTCTGGCTTAATACTCCCATGATACATACGTGTAACTGGAACACTTTCACAAAATCATAATGATTCTAGCTAAAATTTATATAACATTTACCACGTGCTCTTCACTGTTGGAAGTGTTTCACAGACATTCCTTTATTTAATCCACAAAATGACTCTCTAGTTAACGATGTACAGTACACTCTGGTGTGTTCTGTTAAATGTGAGCACAAGTAACCTAGCCCCGAAACCACTAGGCCATATGTCCTCTTGAGTGTTACAAGTATACAGTATCTGAAAGCGCCCCACACATTGTCTGTTGGGTAGGCTCCCTTTCTCCAGCCCACTCCCTGCATCGTCCTGCTCCTCCATCACCACCACCGCAGCTTTGCAGCATGGCCTCCCCTTTTCACCCCAGTCCCTCTGGTGCCTCTCATCTTTCCTTCCCCCAGCCACAGTCTCAAGTTCCCTCATCTAAAACTGGTGCAAAGAAAACCTGGGCGGATGAGGGTGCCCGCTCCCACTGGTACTGGGCAGCTGGCTTACTCCTCGGGGACTGGCAGCTCAGGGTCACGTTGGTCCCCACACGGGGGGCGCCCAGGAGACCACAGGATGGAGGAGCTGGAGGAACTGAAGCAGGGAGACAGGTTAAAAGCTCAACCCCAGGGGACAAAGAGATCCCCCCCACCCGTTCTGTCACTTGGTCTGCCCTCCTCTAACGTTTACACTCAGCCCTTTGGGAGACGGACCGCCTGGGCTCCCGTAGGGCTGGGGAGGGTGTTGCCAAGCATGTGCTTCTCACTCACCCAGCACACTGAGTTCTAAAATTTTGCTGCTGTGGCTCCTTTTGATGCCTTGGTGGTCTTGCACATTCACAGAGCAGTGGTAGGACCCAGAGTCTTTCTCCTGGAGGTCCTGCAGCCGCAGTGACACATTCTGGGAAGGCATGGAGTAGACCAGGGATACCCCACTTTTGCTTGACGTGGCCCCACTGATGTACGACAGCACCTGGTGTGGGGCACAAGGCCTCCCCGTTATTGCACATGTGCCCTGTGCCACAGGTTCAGCTAACCCCCCCTCCCCCAAACTGGCAATCTTCAAGTGCTCCTCCCCTGTAGTCACCCCCTCTGACCTGTCCCAGCTCCCCATTCCCCCGCCTTCCCTCCCTCTCCCTGCCCCTGGGTCCTCTTCCCCAGGACAGTTCTTGATCCCCTATGCTTTGTCTCTTCATCTCCCACTTGGGGTGTTTAGGTGATGACAACCTACTGAAATTTTATTTCCCAACCCAGCCCACTAACATGCTATAACCTGCAGTTAGATAAAAGATTAGAAGATACTGAGGTGAGATTAAGGCACTTCCAGTCGTTGTGCTCTTAGATTAAAGGTATCAGAACTTCAGAAACATCATAATTTGGAACAGGTCACATCCCAGATATTCTGGTGAAATGTTTTTTTTTTTTTTTAAGATTTTATCTATTTATTTGACAGAGAGAGATCACAGGTAGGCAGAGAGGCAGGCAGGGGGGCGGGGGGAAGCAGGCTCCCCGCCGAGCAGAGAGCCTGACGTGGGGCTCAATCCCAGGACCCTGGGATCATGACCCGAGCCGAAGGCAGAGGCTTAACCCACTGAGCCACCCAGGCGCCCCCTGGTGAAATGTTTTATGCTGTGTAGTTCTAGATAGCTGGAGCCTAGGGTTGGTGGGAAGAAGATGGAAGGAGGTGGGCAGTGATAAGAAATGAGACTGGAGACATAAACCAGAAGCACAGATCATTCAGAGGCTTTTTGCAGTAATCTGGACAAGAAGTGCAGTAAAACAGTGGTTATGAAAACAGAGAAGGCAGTAGATTTCAGATACACCCAAGTGAGCAGGGCTTGATTGGGAAATCTGAAAATTCTAATCTCTAGGGTTTCATAGATCTTAACCCCGCACACAGCTTCTACAGCTTACACGGGATCTTTGTTGTAGCCTCAGAGATCATCACAGTGCTTCAACCTAAGTTTTTAGAGTTGGTTCTAGAACCAGTGAGATCCAACTAAAACACCATTTTAGCATAGCCCTATGTTACCTTGAGGATATATTCTAGACTCTTTTGGATTCTCATCTCCCTGAGCTTCAGAACTGATGATCCTGCCCCCCCCCTTTTTCCCCTCCTTTTTCTAGCATTACCAGAGGGCAACAACTAAAAGTCCCATCTCCAATTTCAGATGTTGATTGTCATACAGGCCCTCTGAAGTATGCTCATAACAGGTAGAATAGCAGCTTCCCCCTCCCTTTTTGAAGGTTATATATATGTGATGTTTAAAAAGGTTTAAATATGGGAGGAAAAATGTCTTGACTTTGAAAAACAAAGACCAGTACTACAAAGCTGTAGATTTGAAACAATTGATTGTTAGGATTGCTACGATTATTAGGTTCTCTTTAATCTTATTTCTGTGGTGGGTTCATGCAGTTTGGTCGTCTGCCTGCTAATGACCATTGCAAAAACTTCATTCAGTGTTCTGGAATGAATGCTTAACGAATCTGTGCCTCGTATGCATATGTTACAAATTATCTGGAGTTTGTAATCTATGCGGGAGTCTTCCCCCTGCTGTTCTGAATCACTGGAAAATGGGTATTGGGATAAGGCATGTATTTAAATGTTTTAATTCTTACCTATTGTGGCTGAGAGAGTCCTTGAGAGCCAATGGAAATACTTTTTTTTTCTTGGCACTAATCAAGCGAGTGTTATCTTGTCATTTAGTGGGATGTATTGTTATTCCTTAGTAAAATACAAATCTGTGTTTATTCTCAGACATTTTAGGAATAACAGCCATTATTTTATTTTTATATATGTGTTCTTGGCTGTATTCATAAATTACGTATTTTGAGCTAACAAGTAATACTTCACTCAGTATAAATTGATACAATAGAATGGAAGTCATTTACTTAGATTTGTTTTCTAGTTGCATTTTCTCAGCCTGTGTAAGACTATTTTGTTGTAATAGCCTGAATTTTTGAAACTCACAATATTGTTTCTCTAATATCTACCTTCAGATTTCATTTATTTGAATAAGTCAATTATGTTTGTAATCGATATTAATAAAACCAGAATAAAGTTCATATCTATCAAAACCTGCTTTTATTATTATTATTTTAAATTTACAGATACTTTCTCTAAATGGAAGGAGCTGGTTTATGATTTAGAAAGAAGAGTGTGATAGGTCAAAGAGAACCTCAACCTTATATTTCATCTCTCAGTTGCCATATAAAATCTTAAGGAATTTTTATTCATTCATTCATTCATTCATTTAGCAAAAAATCTTCTGAGCTGCTTCTGCATGCCAGGCATTGATTTAGGTGCTGGAAATGTATCAGTGAACAAAATCGAAGAAAACCCCTTTCTTTTTTTTAAGATTTTATTTATTTATTTGTTAGAGAGAGAGAGAGAGAGAGCGAGCACAGGCAGACAGAGTGGCAGGCAGAGGCAGAGGGAGAAGCAGGCTCCCTGCCAAGCAAGGAGCCCGATGTGGGACTCGATCCCAGGACGCTGGGATCATGACCTGAGCCGAAGGTAGCTGCCCAACCAACTGAGCCACCCAGGCGTCCCGAAGAAAACCCCTTTCAAAGAGCTTACATTCTGGGGTGCCTGGGTGGCTCAGTGGGTTAAGCCTCTGCCTTCGGCTCAGGTCATGATCTCAGGGTTCTGGGATCGAGCCCCCACATTGGGCTCTCTGCTCAGTGGGGACCCTGCTTCCCTTCCTGTCTCTCTGCCTGCCTCTCTGCCTACTTGTGCTCTCTGTCTGTCAAATAAATAAATAAAATCTTTAAAAAAGAAAAAAAGAGCTTACATTCTGGTAGAAACCAATATGATATTTACATAATGCAATTCAAAACAATTAGCACAGTAGAAAGAAGGCCGCTCAAATATATTACTAAATATCAGCCTTATTGATCTTATAATGTTTGGGCTCTTTTTTCCTTTTTTTTTTTTTTTTTTTTAAAGTAGGCTCCATGCCTGACTGGGGCTTGAACAACTTGAGATCTAGAGTCGCATGCTCTGCTGAATGAGCCAGCCAGGCGCCTTGGAATGTTTGGCTCTCATCTTTCATTGTATGTTAGTCATAGGGATTCGGTTTGCCTTTTCTTTATTAAGAATGAGTTGTATGGTTTTATATTAGAACTTTTTATTGTGATATGTCCAGTTGTCACTGAGGTTTGCCCCATAAGCAGCAAACTACAACATTGTTCATATTCATTGAGTCATTAGATAATGAACACCCTTACTCAGTCTTTTGCATAACCAGGTAATGTCCCTTCTCTCTTTTGCAAATTAGGAGACATGGGTAATAGTTGGACTTTGAGGGATCAGAGTTGTGCCTGTTCTTGAACAGTATAAAAGAGTATTTTTCCTTTATATGGTAATATACAACCACAGTATAAAATTAAGAAAAATCAGTGGAGATACTTTAACTTCATGGTAGCATAATTACATATCTGTGAAATGTTATTTTGCAAAAAAAGTGGTGATGTAATTAAAAAAAACAAAGATTTACTTATTTGAGTAAATAAGGGGTGGGCGGGGGGAGGCACAGAGGGAGAGAATATCCAAGCAGACTCCCACTGAGCACAGACCCTGAAGCCTGAAGCAGGGCTCCATCTCAGAAGCCATGAGATCAGGACCTAGCCAAATCCAAGAGTCGGATGCTTAACTGACTGAGCCATCCAGGTGCTCCATGATTTTTAATTCCAGTAAGTTTTCCTGCACCAAAAAAAGAATGAGGGATCCACATGCTTTTTGTACCATTAAACTCCCAAGAAAATATATGGGTCATTCATACTTTTTTGATTCATGCTGTTCTGCCTACTGCTACTTGTAAGCAGGTTGCTTGATGAGTAAGGCCTATTCCTATAGTTAGTTAGGATTCTTTTTCTCCCCTTTTCTTTATATGTCCGTGTTAGTCACCATATTCTTGCCAAGACTACAGACCTTTGAAAATAGTTAAATGATTGGTTTATATATATAAAGAGAAAAGATGAGCAAAAAGTTAAAGAAGCTATGCTAGTATAGCCTGGTGTTTCTGAAACTTGAATAATCTAAAGTGTGTTTATGCAACAATGTTACTTAATATGTAACAAACCTAAATCTAAGTATAACACTTACGGATCTCACATGTTATCAAAGAAAAATAACTTTAAAATACTTCTACATACCAATAAAACTAAAGATCAGAAAATCAAGCTAGCATTCCTTTAACATCGGGTGATGTGGTTTAGCTGAAACTTGCTTTCCAGACAAGATTCTGATACGGACTGCTACAGTTTGTTATTCTTACCGTGTGCTTTGTGATAAAACTTTGGGGTTGTCTTTTTCTACTTGAACCAACCTTTATTTATAAGTGGTCTCCATGTGGTGTGACTATCATTTTTGTCATAATGGCTAACATTTATTGAGGACAAGCTATTAAGCAGACACTGTTTAAAGTGCTCTGTATTTTTTCATTAAACACTCACAACAAATCTATGATAGAGGTACTATTATTAGCCCCACCTGACAGATGGAGAAATTGAGGCACAGTGAGATGAATTCACCTAAAGTCACAAAGCCAGCAGGTGGTGAAGTTGGACGGAGCAGTCTGTCTCCATGTTCTTAACCACTTGTTATGTTAACCCCTTTATGAGTCATCAGCCCACCTTTTTAAAAACGTTGACAGTTGAACTAAGTTTTTGGCAACGGTGTGATCATAAATAAATACACAAAAAATGTGCAAAGACACATTGCAACACAGATGTTATTATGCTCATATATGTTACTTAACATAGAAGGAAAACACATGTTTTAAAAATTCTTGCAGGTAATTCATGGTGTCCTAAGATTATAAGCATAGTGAAAAACATTTGACTTGGAAGTCCCAAGGAAGAGTTTACAACAGATGTTGAAACACAAATAGTTTTGTTGTCAAAGACTCAGTTCACTCAAATCTTTATATAAATGATGGTATTTATTGAACTACCAACTCCTCTTAAAGGAAGTTAAGTTTGAACTGCAGAAGGAATTTACAAGGTAGAAATACTTTTTGGCAGTGAAAGCAGGTAAGGTTGTGGGTTACCAAAAGGAGGCCATGGAGTGTCCATTACCTAAGCCTGCTGTCATTCACTTAATGTGTAAATGGTTTAGGTACTCTTCTTAGAGATGATGAGGATGAGATGGGCTGTTTGTAATATGTAATATAAATGGGTCAAAGAAAGTAAATATGCATAGGGAGAAAGCTAAAAATAGAAAATAAGAAATCAGTGCAGGGAGTAACCCAAGTAAATACGGTTACTTCTGCTAAATATTAAAATGAGCTCTATTATAAACTTCCTGGCAACTATGGCAGAAAGGTAAATACAGTGATTTTCTATACTTTTCAATGTCTGCTGAAGAGAGGAATACCAGGTCCTAGTTTTGAAACCTAAATTTGCCTGAACAAGGCTCTGATAGAGACCTTGGATAAGCTCTTACCTTGCCCTTAGTTCTCTATTCAGTTAAATAGGGATGTATCACGTGTCTTTCATATACTTGTGATACACTCCCCAGACCCCTCCTCTAGGAGTGAGACACCAGTCAGTCTACCCCTGCCCCCAACCACAGGCTGCTTGGAGCAATGACTGGCCATGGCTGCCTGGTGAATTCCTGGAAGGAAGTTCTCTTTGCCCAAGGGAGCTGTCTCTCCCAAGGTTAGGCTCCCTCTCCAGAGGCAGCCTGAATCCAGTGGCTGGCCAGTGTTGAAATGCAAAGATACAGCCTCCTTGCCCCAGTTCAGGACAACTCTGAAGGCTCATCCCAGTTCCCTCACCTCACTTTAGGTTAGCTGAGGCCTCTGTTACAACCTCTTTGTCTCCCCAACCCTGTTCTGGTCAGTCTCTCACAGGTGTTCTCAAGAGGTCTCCATAAGACTGCTGCCCTGACTCCTCAGACTGTTTCCTGGGACCCTCTCTTTTAACATTAAACATTAGGGATAATAAATATAAACTGCTTAGCCCAAATCTCAGCATAAAGTAGGCCTTGAGAAAAAATGGTAGTTAATGGTTTTTACCTTCATTGCATGGGACATTGAGCCACATATGGAAAATGTTTGATTTTTGTAGACTACATTTTTCGTATAGCTATTGCTTTTAGCAAGCCTCATAAAGGTAAGAGTAAAATATAAAAATGCTACCAAGTGAGCTATAGAAAGTGTTATGATTGCTTGAATTTCTTTCTAACAACTTCCTAAATAAGTTCAGGTTGCCAAAGGACAAATGCATAAACTTAAAACATGCTTATTTTCAGGGCTTTCATTGAAAAGGTATTTATCAGCATATAAAGATGTGTTCTGTGCATGCATTTGTGATATGTAGTTTACACCATGGAAACGTACTTTTTGAAGTACAGTTGACCCCTGAACTACATGGGTTGTTAGGGACACCAACCCCTTGGGCAGTCATAGTCTGGGTGTAACTTTTGACTCCCCAAAAACTTAACTATTAATGACTTACTGTTGACCAGAAGACTTGCTGATAATATGAAGAGTCAATTGACATATTTTGTATATGTATTATGTGCTGTATCCTTACAATAAAATAAGCTGAAGAAAAATATTAAGACAATCATAAGAGAAAATACATTTACAGTCATGTATTTGTCAAAAAAAATTCATGTTTAAGTGGACCCTTGTAGTTCAAATCCATGTTACTCAAAGGTCAACCTTAACTAAATATTTACCCTTTTAAAAACAATTGTCTGAATCTTGTCCCAGATTCAGTCAAGACTAATGCTTGTACCCAGATACCATGATGGAAGACTTCTAGTAACCTTGCTTTTTAGATGATTTTGTCTAGATGTCACAACCAAATATGCCAGATTTACGAAGGGAAAGAATTTGTAGTATAGATTATCTTTGCATAATAGGTGGTAGTTTTTGGTAAGAAAATATGTACAAAACTTTCATGGTTCACATGAAAGGAGTAAGGTGGCTTACTGTATTTTTGGTAGGGGGAGAATTGCTCTGCACCATTTTCCTTTTAAACACTGGTCTCATTACTAGCAGAAAGTACACTGTGATTGGGAAGCAGTACAGTGTTGCAATGGTAAAGCTGTGTGAGGTGTTTTTGTAATGTGTGCGTGTGTGTATATGTATGCGTGCGTAGTTCTTAATTATGGACCAATTAGTGTGTGATGCAGGATGTTTGTGTGGGAGGTCTTTACAGATGAATGGTTTCCCCCTGCTATCCTAGAAATATTTTAGATAACTCTCTTGAATATGTTTGTTTGTTTGTTTGTTTTTAGTTCCCACATATTCACAAAAGTTAACATTTTAAATACCATCTGAATATCCCTTTGAGATTCTGCCCCAGGGTGTGAAGTACTGAGAAAAAGATTTAACAGAGATATTCATACAGCAACTTCAGAAGTGATGGAAAAGGGCAGGTAAAGGTAACCTAATCCAGGTGAATTCTTTTTTTTTAAAGATTTTATTTATTTATTTGTCAGAGAGAGAGGGAGAGAGAGCGAACAAGCACAGGCAGACAGAGTGGCAGGCAGAGGGAGAAGCAGGCTCCCTGCCGAGCAAGGAGCCTGATGTGAGACTCAATCCCAGGACGCTAGGATCATGACCTGAGCCGAAGGCAGCCGCTTAACCAACTGAGCCACCCAGGTGTCCCCCAGGTGAATTCTTTACCAAACAACTGATATTCCCCCATTTAGATGTGGAGGAAGTTCTAGACAAAGAGTGGTATGTGACCGTCTTTGATGACTGTAACTCTGTTGCTGCTTATGTCCGAAAGAGTTCAGTAGTTCAGGAAGCCCTAATTTTTTGACCTGTCTTGTTCTCAATAGAGCAGCACTTGAGGATTTCGTGCCTAGAAGGATTCTCGTATCCCAAAGAAGCCCTTAAACGTGGCCTCACTTCCTAGGTCCTCTTGTACGGTGTTGCTGCCAAGACAAGATACTGTATGAACACCCACATGACTTACCTACAGTTTAGGATTGAAAATGGATAGTCCTGTGAACATAGTTCCTTGAGCAATGGAAGATGTGTTTTCAGCAGTTAGTATTGCCCTCCTTGAGGGTTTTTCTTTCTTCATAATCTGAATGGACAAGACCCTCACCTACTAGCATGGAGAAACCTAGAAAACATAGGGGAGCTGATACTCACTGAGGATCAAAATCTCCTGAAGAATCTCTCTCTCCTGAAGCCAGGACTGACCAGTTATAGACCCAAAAGTGAGTCATTCGTAGCCAGAGTGTGGCGCAAGCTGAAAAAAAAAATCCAATCCTGGCCAGTTCCCCACAGAGACTGGGGCTCCAGAGAGGTAAGATCTCTTGGTTTCTGGTGGTCCTTCTTCTGTCTGGCCCTATCAGAATTCAGGAAACAGTTGAGTCTTTTTTCCTTTTCTATCTTTGACAGAGCTTTACTTTATATCCTTGAATATTTTATTTATTTGATTTGTAAGGCTTAAGAAATAATCAAATTTGGACAGAGCAACAGAGCCCCATTTGGTGGGTGACCCCTCCCCCGCCCAAAGGAAACTATAACAGCAAGCGTGGTAGAGGTAGATACTGTTAAAATAGCCCTTGCCCTCTGCAGCTATTTCCTTTGTTACGAAGGGAATTTGCTTTGCTAATTATACCTGCTTTTTTCAAGGTGGAGCCTTACCTACCTTGGATTTATTGATTCTACAAATATAATACAAAACTGTGGTTATACAATGAGTTTCCTGATTTTCTCCGTTGAGAAAAAAATTGCTCTTCTTGTGAGTGATTTACAATGTGAAAATTATCTTAACTCATTTACTTAATAAATATATTTATTGAGCCCTTATGTGATAGGCACTATTCTGGGCTCAGGGAAACTGTGAACTAGGCAGACATAATTTCTACCTCCTAGAGTTTATGATCTAAGGGAATAGTTCTCTTAGGGAACATTCATATTTGCATTTGGTACCTTCCCCCTGAAAATCCCTTTCGAAGGAATACTTACTTGTCTTGGGTCCTTGTCTCCTCACTTGGTAAGTGAGGAAGGTGGACAACATGATTTCTTAGGTTCTTTTCCATTCAAAACATCCATAATATTTTGGAAGATGGAACCTGGTTTGCTCTTAGAGCCTTGGGCAGCTCCGCCCACCCACTGTCAATCAGTGTATTATAGAAAGTTTTACCAAAGAGATCATCGGGCAAGGATAGTGATATAGACAGGTGATGCAAAGTATCAAGTGTTCAAATGATTTAAGGACAAAGTTTGAGGGTCATTCTTCTTAGCAGTTAAGACACTGTCAACCATTATATGAACAATTCCAGCAGAATAATAGATCAGACTTAGTCCATTGGGTTAAGGACTAATTAGTGTAGACATTGCTGATTTCTTTGAGACCCTTTGGTCTTTAGGCAGTATTAAAATAGGAGGATGTTAGAGCTTAGCCATTGTGACTAACTACTAAGGAAAGTAGTCAAGACTTCCTACACCTGTTTCTAGATATGTGAACTTCCCTGTTGTAAGTTGTTACCTTAGGTAATTTATCTAGCATCTGTATTGATAAGTGAATCAGATAATGAATAATCACGTATTATATAATTCAGTTAATAATTGGTATAATTTATGAATCATTTAATATCGCCTAATTGCCACCTCAGAAAAAGATTTCTTCCCTAGCAGGTGGGAGAACAGTGCTATATTTTTGTGATGAGTAAATTGATATCCTTGTATGTTTTTATTGCTAGGAATTGTTTCTTTCAAAAAGCAGGGGAATTTGGCTAATTGACCTCTTAAAGGAAATATTAATGCTGCTTTATCTAAAGGAGCAGGATACAGAGCAAATTAAATTGTACTTTAACTGGTTGTCCCAATCTTTAGACTTTCTTGTAAAACCTAATACACAAATTAAGCCTACCTTATTTTAGGGCTTCTGACTAATACCTGTTCTATTCTTTGATGGAAGAAACAACACCATGGTATAGAGCAGCTTTTTAACCCGAGATTCTTCTATGGGCTTTCAGAGTCCATGTTCCCCTTGAAATTGTATGGAACAGTTTCATATGTGCGTTTTTCTGGGGAGGGGATCCATGACCCAAAAAAGTTAAGAACCTCTGTTCTGGAGAGGAAAAGGAAAAGAGAAATTTAAGAATAGAAAGATCTTTCACTTGCCAAAACCTCCTCTGTAGCGCTAAGAAGTGGGAGAGTGTGAAAGTGTTGTATTTTTGGTCTTGGTTTTGATCTGTTGGGGTTTGGGGTTGATTTTAAAGGATTTGGGTGTTTGGCAAATACACTTGCCAGATTTTGATGGAAAACCTAAGAAAATAGGTAGTAAAACTTCTGCAGGCCCCAGATGGATTTCACCTTGAGTGACTTCCTAATCTTTAGTTACAGTGCTGTGTAATAGACATGCATTTGTAGTAATATATGCTATATTCATAATACCTCTCTTACTGTGTGCAGAAATGTGTTTTTTTTGCTTATGTCTCCTGTTTCGGGTTTTTTTTTTTCACCTTTTGTGCTCCCAGTAAGCAACTAAAACAAATTAAAGAAATTTTGAGTTTCTCTAAAAGATACTGGAAGAAACTCAGTGGTTTTGTTGTTGTTGCCTCATTAACTAAGAGCAGCTTGCTGTAACAGTTACACTACAGCAATAACTTTTTAAAAAAGATTTTATTTATTTATTTGAGAGAGTGAGCACAAGGGGGACGGGGGGGGGGAGGGAGGCGCAAGGGACAAGCAGACTCCCCGCTGAGCAGGGAGCCCAATGTGGGGCTCGATCCCAGGACCCTCAGGTCATGACCTGAGCCAAAGGCAGACGCTTAACCCACTGAGCTATCCAGGCACCCTAAAGCAGTAACTTTAAAGGAAGAAGATAGATGTATTTCACAAAGACCTTTTTGCTTCAAAACTCACGTGTGCTTAGGCTGAGGTATTGTTTTTAACACTTTTATAAATGATTAATCATTGGCAACTTGCCCCCAGGATGATTTCCCCTATCTTGTGGAATAGAACATGTGATTTTTAAGACTCTGACTGCAAATAAGTATATTCTTTATGCAACCATTTGGGTTTAAAACATCTCAAATTTATCCTATTTAGTTGCCAGAGGGTTAAGATCAACTATGTAATCCATTTCTAGTGTTCCCAGTTTCACAACTACATTTGAAAATCTGTTTCACTGTTTGTGTTTTCTTATAACATTGTTTCCTGCTATTACAACTGAGCTGTCCTGCCTTGCAATTTGACTTTGTTTTTCATCTGACATCTTAGATGGATCATGCCAGTGTTTTCTAAACAACACATTTATGTGGCTATTATGCCTTATTTCCATTCCTCCTTATTACAGACCCTGCCCCACCTGTAGTCAGTTTGGTTAGAACAGTGGTTTTGTCATGGTGATTATTTTATGTTTGTATGAAATGGGGTAAATTTTGAGACAATGATTGAGCCAGTAGCAGAATTGGTTGGCATATGCCCATATGATTATTTAGTTTGCTTCCTGCTTTGCCATAGCAGGGAAGAATTCAATTCCTCCTGCTTCCTGAAAGTCAAAGGAGGAATTGGAGGACACGGAAGTGAATGACACCTTATTTTTTACCCCCAAAGTAGCTCATGTGATGTCAGGAAGGGCTTTGGTGAAACCACTGGCCCTACTTAAAGATCTTATTTTCCAAGCCTTTCATTATTTTATTTGCCCTTTTCTGAACTCTACAATTTCCCTCTCTTGTAGCTGGTTCGATGCCCAGAACTGAATGCTGTGCTCCAGCTGTGGCCTCACCGGTGCTGAATAGAGAGGAAGAGCCACCTTCATAGCTTACATGTGATTCCTCTGCTTATACAACCCAATACTGGATTTACTTACTTTGGCAAGATAGCTGCATTGTGCACTGTATTTAATGTTACGTGTACTGTAACCTTGGGTCTTTCTCTGCATTGCTGCCGTTAAACCCCCAATCCTGCCAATCTAGAAATCCTGCCTTTGTTTACCCGCACCCCCTCCCCCGTAGACCCTTCTTACATTCATCCACAATGAATGTCATCTTTATTCTCTCATTTCCTTTCACTCCAGTCTTAAACTTTGGCAAAACTTTCCCTCTGTCTATAAATTATCGGTTGTCAGCCATCTTACTTTCCTCCCTGCTTTGGTAATGGGACAATCTTTCAAGCCTTTTCTCTGGTTCTTTTCCTGTTGGAGTCATTAACCACTTGGCATCTCTTCCAAACCGAATACCTCTAGACTCTTCTGGACTCAGACAATCAAGTTGTTACCTATCCTTTAGTTCTTCTTTCCAGATTTTCTTGACTCCTCCTGACCTCTATCCCTCTGACTTCGTTCAAGCTACAGGATTATCTCACTCCTCTTCCCGAGAGGAGATTGTATATTGATTTACCAGGAAATTTCTAGTAATAAGGAAAGTGTTACTCTTCTCCGTTGTGAATAGACTGGTCTTTAATAATTTTAAGCAAATTCTTTCCCTGCCCCCACCCCCTCCCCAAGATCATAATTAAAAAAAAAAAAGTTAGAGGTTAATTTCCCATACATTTCTAAGACAAGTGAGCTAAAGAAAGAGGGAAGGGCAGTGAGGTGGGTATTTGTGTTAGGTAGGAAATGGCCTTCCAAGAAAGCTAAACTGAGATTCTTGTTGGGTTTGGCATGGCTGTCTGAAATGGGAGGTGAGACTTTATTTTTCCTAGATTCTGGAGCATTCTCTTAATCTCAGATTTAGAGTAGGTTTTTAAGTTGGCTTATTTAGGACTGTTGACACAGACACACAGTTATTTAATTGCCTGCTTTGGTTCATCATTTAGAGTGTGGGAAGTGTAACTTTTTCTGATTGGAAGGTCTCCATATGCTCCTTTTATCCATTTCTAAAGTTCCTGCAGTTCCACTGAATTCCAGTGTCTCCTGTAGTGGTGGTCAAGTTCATGTTTGAGTTCTCACCTTTTTTTTTTTTTTTCCTATCTTAGTTGATGTGTCCCTATTCAAACAGTCTCTTCTTGGATCTGTGGATCTTTTACTGAACTCAGAAGGTACCTCTTATGTGTACTTATGTCTTGAGAGAGTTAAAGTCAATCTGGAAATCTTTTTAACATTATTTCAACATATCAAATTCCTATCGTATGGATTTAGGAATTACCAAACATTTTTCCTGCAGGCCCCTGATAGATATTTTACATATCAGCACATTACACTATTAAAGTGTATTACAGAAGTACACTATAAAGAAAGAGGTGGCAAGATCTCTTAGCCTTTTTTGATGAAATATAGATTGTATCCTGACTATTCTTCGGTCTCTAAAATCATTAGATGTTACTAGTTTCCTTATTCACAGTTACATAAGCCAAGTAAAATTTTAAGCTCAATTTGGTGGTTTCAGAGAAAGCACATCTTTTCTGTGGTTTCCCACCATGTATATAATCAACGATTGGTGGCTTTGCTTTATGCCCATATCACATCCTGAGAAGGCTGGCACCTTTCTTCAAAGGAACATCAGTTTTATTCCTTGACTTCTGAAATAACTCTCAGTGACAGATCCCACTGGGCTCTTCTGTGTGCTGCATGCTTTTCTCTAGGCAGCCAGTAAGGAGTGAGTGGTGGCATCTCCATTTATGGCCTTGGAATGGTGAAAGGGACATGGCCGGGACTCTCCATGTACGGTCCTTGGAGGAGTTGAAAAGAGTGGTTGGGGTGTTCTTGGAGGCAGACACTAGACATTGTGAGATAAAAATAAATTGGCAGGAGATGTTTGCAATTCAAATTCCAATCCCTGCAAGGAGGGCAGAGGGCACTGGGAAAGGGGAGTATATAGAAAGTCAAATGAGATCTGCTGCAGGCATTTGTCTCCTTCCATTGGAAGGGTTGCCCTGGAACACATTTCCCAAGTTCATGCCTGATTTTTTTCTAGAAAGTTCTGTGTTATGTAGTTGTGACTATCTTTTACAAAGAGAAAGAGAAGGAACACTTTTTTAAAGAGTGTATTAATCAGAAACCTCAGTTCTTTAAGGCATCACTGGAGGCACCAGAAGAGATCTCTAGAAGAAGGCGGGGGAGAGGGGGTGCTTATGCAGGGTGTAGGCTGGCTGGTTTGCCATGGGGAGACTGCTCACTGCTGTGTTTATGGCTGAGGAGGATCATCCTGTGTGTCCTGCTTTGATTATTCCTCTTGCCCAGCTGGATTTCTGGTCTCAAAGGACAGATCTGCAAAGTATTTTGACAGTGTCTTGTCGTTTGTCAAGTGTGATGTAAAGTTGCGGAACTTTCATGGAGGGTCTGTAAAGATGACTAAGGGTTGTTTCCATTTGGTGAGACTATGTGATATATTGGCTTATGGAAAGTAATCTCACGTTTAGGAGAAACCTACAGTCTGGCTAACAAGTATACATTAAGTCCGAGGTGAACGGGTTTTGTGGAGTTGAGTCAGAAAGTATTTGAGAGCCATCAGGGGAAAAGGGTCTTGTCTCTCTCAAGCAAATTCTGAGTGAAATCCAGTCAAGGAGAAGGGAAGTTCGAAGGAACAAAAGCAGCAGAGATGGAACAGACCCTGGATAGCACTAAGCTAAATGTGGATGCTAGGACTAAGTCCTTGATTTATCCTTTAAAACATCATGTAAGACAGAGTTAAGGAAGCTGGGCTAATGATCAGAAGTATGCATTGGAAGACCATGAAGAAAATAGGAGGGTTGTGCAAGATAATGAAATCATCCGAGTTTTCTTTGTGGACTCGCGTAGTGATTTTTATTTGCTATGTGGCCCAAGGCAGAGAAGGAAGTAAAATGATACCCTGTCCACCTCACTTTCCCCACCCCCACCCCCCAAAAGGAAATTATTGGCCTCCTTTGTTGGTTTTAGCTGGCAGTTTGTATTGCTTGAATTGATGAGTACTGGCTAATCTTTCGATGTAGGAATGAGTGTATTGTTTCTGGATGGTTGGTGTTTGAGACTGGAGATCTATAGCATAATCAGTTTGACCTCTTTCAAATTTTAGCAACCTCCCTAAAGATAGAGTAGGTTAGTTAAGGACTATGGACTCTGTAAGTAATATGTTTTACTAGGTGATTCATTTAGACAATTGTTTTGACCCTGTTTTCCTTCATAGGAGTAAGGAAGGTTATATTCTTTGCTTTGGGAAATTCTTCTTTCTGTCCTCCCTTCCCTCACTTTTTCCAAATTCTGGGCACAATAGCAGCTCTTTTCTCTTCTGTGGCAGGTGTGCATCCTATTGGCTGGCTGGTATTTCTTGTTTTCTTTTTTTTTTCTTTTTCTTATTCTTTTTAAAGGGGGGATGGGGGTATAAAAATATGTGTATGGGGTACATGCAATAATGTTGTAATGTTTCTTGTTGTTTAATGGATGATTAATTGCAAAATAATTGTTTGAATTATAACATGTTTGAGTAAATGCTAAATTAGTTTTTTTTCTAATATAATAATGAATTTGAAATCTAGCATTCCTGTAACAATGTGTCTATGTTTGTCTGTCTGTGTCTGTCTAATAGTAATTAATATCTGTGGTCCGTACCTGGAAGAGGAAGTACAGCTTTAAAGGAATAACAAAAGACTTTGTGTCTTAGACCCTTCGCAGGTGTTACAGTCGGGTGAAAGAACATGGTGTTGGGAAAAGAAAGAGCAGTTACACATTTGAACAGTTGGAACAGGTGTTTGGTCAGGGAGGATGGGATGCTCAGCCCTGCCAGCCTGTACTTATTAACAGTAGTGGCTTGTACCAGGAGCTGGAGTCAGATGGCAGCACTATGGAGGAGTATTCACAGGAGGACTGGGGAAACCACAGTCAGGATCTCCATGGCTATCCAACAGATCAGGAATTGGGTAAGAAAGCCAATACGTATGATATTTAATGTATGCGCGCGCGCTTGTGTGTGTGCCTGTGTGTGTATGTACCCTTCATATGTGCACCCGCCCTTAGTCGCTGTCCTAGCCTCTGGTGCTGCTCCTACTGTCTACACGAGGCATATGGCTAGCCTCCTTGAGGCAACGTGGGCATCGTTGTTTTGGCCCTAAATTGCCAGCTAGAGCTTGTCATTGTGTGAGTCATTTGGATGCGGCTACGAACAAAATTCCTAAAGATGCTGAATTCCTAATCAGGGATAAGTGAAATCCTATGCAATTTAAAATATCCTGCACCTCCTGAGTTCTAAGACAGCTGCCAGGAGTGTTAACTCTTGGTGCAACTTCTCTGGACATGACTATCTTTTCCTTGCTTCATCCCAAATACTTTTCTGTTTATGAATTGGAAAAGGCCCCCAGCCAGACTTTAGTCTGAACCAAAAAAAAAAAAAAAAGAAGAAGAAGAAGCCTTAGTTTATATTGAAAAGAGCTGATGTTTGAATTTTATCATTGATCATACTCCTTCAAAATTCATTAAGGATCCCATCCGAGCAGTAGCTGGAATGATTTAGATTAGCATTAAAAATGGAAAACAAAATTCTTGGCCATCGATTTCAAACTGGGATGGCCTAATTGAAAAAGAGGTATATGTAGTTGTTTTTGTTTGTTTTTGCAACAAATGCTTCAGTTTGGGCTTTCATAATTTGGAAGTCCGAACCCAGTTTCTGGTGCAGGCAATGTGCTTCAGTAACAAGTTATGTGATGAGTGTTCACTTCTAAGTAAATGTTCTGACTCCCCAGTGAGCTGCTCAGGCAGCCTCCAAGGAAGCATAAGTAGGATTGGCACTGTAAATGTGCTTCCTTAGCTCACAATAAAAGTCCACAGGCGCGGTGTTACAGAATTCCTGATGATAGAGAGATGCTAATTTCAAAGAAAAAGGATTAAATGCTAATATCTCTTACAAATGCTATATTTTTTTAATCTCTCAAATATTGGAAGGGAAAAGGAGAGAAGAAAGAGGCTATAAAACTATAAGATTAATGCCATGCGAGAAACTTAAAGATTGGGAGACTAAAAAGAGCCGATGCCAAGTGACCGCTGCCCTTTAATTTCTAAACAATAATAAGGTCTAAATGGCCTTGGCATCCCATTACTTGGGTTTTGCCCTAGAGAGTTAAGTTCCACCCAAACCTTTGGGAAAAAATAACATGCAGAGTACATTGATCATGATACTGGGGGGAATAATTGCTCTGTAAAACCTACATAGAAAATCTAAGTAGGAGAGAATCATTTTTCATTCTTGTTCCTTTAAAAATCATGTTTGCCGTGAAATTAAGCTTTAAGCTCCTAGCTAGAAATCCACTGGTGACCTTGAAGAATTTTATACTTGTAGAGCTGGTTTCTGATCTTGCATATAAATGTATGCATCTCATTATATAAGAGTTACATTTATAAATCTGTCCTTGGACAGTGTTTGATACTAGAATTACAGCCTTGCATTGGAAAGTATGAAATGAACAGTAAACATAGTTACTTCTCTACCTAAATGTATGCTACTTAGAAAAATATAATTTGTTTCAAAAACCTTGCTTTTCAGATGAAATACCTGTCACAAAGAGAACATTAAAAATAAAACAAGAGTCTTCTGAAGAGGCACAGTAAGTAGATGCTTCTTTCTACAAAGTATATTAACCAAAATTTAATGACCATTGGGAAGACCCAGAAAGTCAGTGCCGTCATTAGACATGTATGGAAAATACAGCCATACCATTGAGAGAGCAGTGGTATTCACAGTGTCTCATCTGTTTAGCTTACGTTTGCCAGTAGTTAATCTACACTGAGAATTTTGTATATGACATGAAGAAATAAATGTGTTGACACAAAAGCAAGTGTGTTGATGGTGTTTGCCTGTACCTGAATGTGGCTATGTAGGTGTTTCATTACGGTACAGAGATGACTCGCGGGGCCCTGAGTTAATCTGGGGTTGGCTGCAATGTCAGAAAGGCCAGAGGGGCACTTGCATGCCTTGTGATATTACACTGTGGGGCTCAAGAAGCAAGTTCCTAGGTGGCCTTTTTATCCATCTGGAAAAGAAAGCCATTGACAGACGAAAGATGGAATCCCGGGCTGGGGTCCGTCTGCTGGCTACATCACCGGAGTTCAGTTCTCTCTTCTGTAAGGAGACCACAGGACTCTGAGTTTCAGTGATGCTATGTTTGTAGTTATTTTATTTATTTATTTTTAAGGATTTTATTTATCTGACAGAGAGAGAGAGACACAGCGAGAGAGGGAACACAAGCAAAGGCAGCGGGAGAGGGAGAAGCAGGCTCCCTGCTGAGCAAGCAGTGCAATGTGGGGCTCGATTCCAGAACCCTGGGATCATGACCTGAGCCGAAGGCAGACGCTTAATGGCTGAGCCACCCAGGCATCCCTGTGGTTCTTTTAATTAATTAAGGAAGTCCCTCACTAAATCTATGAAATAAATATATTAGAAGATCAATTTAGGGGGAAAGTAGAGGAATGCCATTTTTTTTTCCAACCTGGTCTTCCAGAAGCCCTGGTAGCACCCATTTTTTTCCTTCTGTACTTCATTGTGCACATGCGAGCTTGATGTCTGAGGGGATGGTGAACAAAGGGGGAACAGGCGAGATGGGAAGAGCTGTGATAAGCAACAAGCAGTATAAAAAGGAAACTTGTTTTCACTGAGCCAGCCACTACTACGACCACCCACTTTGCAAATGCTCCTGTCTTTTTCAGAGTATCTGTAGAGCAAAAGAATTCCCAGTATCAGCTGCTCCCGTGTCAGGGGAGAGGGTAAAAGTTTAGGGATCAAGAATTATTTCTCAACATTATAACCACTCCCCACGCCTCAACAAAGAAGTTTATGACTCAAGTCAGTAAGCGTGAGGCTGTCTCTTGTTGGGAAGTAGGTCTGTTTTCCACTTGGGACATCAGAATGTCCCAAAGGAAGGGAAACTCTGATGATGAATATTTTTTTAAAATGCATTATTACGGGGTGCCTGGGTTGGGTGGCTCAGTAGGTTAAAACCTCTGCCTTCAGCTCAGGTCATGATCCCAGGGTCCTGGGATCGAGCCCGCATCAGGCTCTCTGCTCAGCGGGGAGCCTGTTTTCCTCCTCCTCTCTCTCTCTCTCTCTGCCTACTTGTGATCTCTGTCTGTCAAATAAATAAATAAAATCTTTTTAAAAAATGCATTATTACTAGTCCATCCCTTCAGACCCAAAGTCTCCAAAAAGGCCATTGTCTCTCCTTTACTAAAATGTCCCATCTCTCCCTTTCAACTGCTTGGGACCTTGAGGAGAGGCCCAGGTGACCTATCTGGAGATGATCTCAGACTTCACAGAATGGGTGTCCCCACCATCTGCACTTTTCCCATGGTTAGAATTTCAGATATCAGGAACTAAAATAGACCCTTCTCTGGAGCCATTTAAATAACCAGGTCTCATTTTTACTGTGCTCTGTAGTTTTGAAAATGTGATGAGTTAGGCCCAGGAATCTCTAGGCTGACATCAGATCAGCAGCTTCCGTAGCAATGGACAGCTTTGCTGCCTCTTCTCCAGGTTTTAGCTCACATAGTGAGAAGCTTTAAAGTGGTTCCTAATAGACCATTTATTTTCCAGTGCAAGTTTCCTCAGAACTATTCCTTATGGATGATTTAAGGCTAAGACAGTGCTGAATAAAATAACTTCATCTGGGCATTGGATTTTTTTTTTCTCCCTCTAAATATAAGTGGGATGAGCCTATGATAGCGGACATAGTGGTAGTTAAAACGTACCAACCTTCGGGGCGCCTGGGTGGCTCAGTTGGTTAAGCAACTGCCTTCGGCTCAAGTCATGATCCTGGGTCCTGGGATCAAGCCCCGTGTCAGGCTCCCTGCTCCTTGGGGAGTCTGCTTCTCCCTCTCCCTGTGCCTGCTGCTCCCCTTGCTTGGGCTTTCTCTCTCTGTCTCTCTCTGTGTCAAATAAATAAATAAATAATCTTAAAAAAAGAAACAACGAACTCTCTTTAATATATATATATACCATCCTTCATCCATAAAGTAGAGTCACCTAACCTGCTCATTTAGTTGACAGTTATTTGCCAAGTGCCCACTTCATGTCAAGCACTGGGATGTTGATCAGTGAGCAGAATTGATGAAAATCTCTGCCCTCCATCCCAACTCCTTAGCCTGGTCCTTGAGATCAGTGTAGCATTTCAAAAGAGGACAAGGAAGGATGGTGGCTGTGAAAGAGCTTTTCTTTCAGCATTCATGCAGAAACACGGTCCTATATCTTTACCTCCTGAGCACCAAGCTGAATATGAATGATCACTGAGTGCCTTTGTGTACTCTGAGAAGGAACCTTTCTCCAACAATGCAATGATTTTATCAAGATGGCCACTCCAATACTTGAGAATTTCCGTGATCTAGGGCAGTCTCTGGCTTCGAGAAGCAGCAGGCGACAAAATCTTAGCATTTTGTCATCTTGCAGAGAAAGCCAAAGAGAGTAAGAGGACAGACTGAGAATGAATGCGTGGGAGGTTCCCCAGTTTGTTCCCCAAACTCTTCCCCTAGAAGATACAAAGATTTAATAGGAAACTTTCAAGCATTGTCTCCTTCCAAGAAGCTGTACACCCTCTTCTCTTTGCCTACGTTTGATCATACATAAGGATGGTCATTGAGTATTTTCGTAGCTTAAACCTATGACCGATGTAAACTGTAATAGATTGTTACTAAGTTAACATTTAACAGACTTCCATCTTTCAATGTCAAAGTCTTTGCCATACCTGAGAAACAAACTTGTAATTACATATGCTCATATATAGTGCATGAATTATCATAAAGTATCAGTTACAGTTTTAGGAGTTAAGCAGCATTTGAAAC